>VXBR01005240.1:650523-689398 GCA_013400215.1 Cisticola juncidis
ATGAAGTACTCATCCTTCTGCCTTGCATTCTTCAAGTAAACAGAATAAAACAATGCAGAGCAGTCATTTTGGCTCAGCAAGAGTAGAGAGAAATCTGGCTTTCATACCTTCAGTGTAATGAAAAGTATCAACTATTCTGTCTGTATGGCTGTGGTGAGTTTTCATGGTCAGTTTTTGGTAATTGGATGGATACAGGGGTGGCTTCAGGGAGAAGCTGCTGGAAGCTTCCCCTGTGACCGACAGAGCCAATGCCAGCTGACTGAGATGGACTCACTGCAGGCCAAGGATGAGCCCATCACAGAGGATGGTTGAACCCCTGGCATGATTTTATTTAAAAAGCAGAAGAGGACCTGTGCAAGAGCAAACACAGCTGAAGAAGAGAGGAGTTAGACTATGTGATAGAAGCAATTCTGCAGATCCCAAGGTCAGTGAGAATGGAGGGGTAGGAGGTGCTACAGGCAGCCTGTGGTGAAGACCATGGTGAAGCAGCTGTGCCCCTGCAGCCCATGAAGGTTCGTGGATGTTCAGAGATCCACCTGCAGCCCCTGGAGAAGCCCCCACTGGAACAGGTGGATGCACAAAAGAGGCCTGTAGAGACGTGGGAAGTCTGTGCTGGAACAGAATGCTGACAGGATTTGTGGATCCATGGATGGGCCCTACATTGGAGCACTCTGTTGCTGAAGAGTGCACATCTGCACTCTGAAGAACTGCAGCAAGCATGGAGGATTCACACTAGAGAAATTAATGGAGAACTGTCTCTTATGGGACAAACCCCACAATGGAACAGGGAAAGAATGTGAGGACTCTTCCCCCTCAGAAGCATGAACCAGCAAAACCAAAATGAGACCACAACCTATATTTCCTGTTTCTGTGTGCCACTATGGGGGAGGACATATAGAAAATTGAGTGTAAAGTGGGTCTGAGAAGGGGGGGGGATATGCAAAATTTTTATATTATTTATTTTATTTCTCATTACCTTTCTTTGATTTGACTGTCAGTAGATTAAATTAATTTTCCTGAGTCTGTTTTTGGTGAGGGAGATGTCCGTGTCCTGTCTTGATCCATAAGCCTTCATTGTATTTTTCTTCCCCTGTCCAGCTGAGTAGAAGAAGTTATAGAACACTTGTGGGTATCTGGTGTACGGGCAAGGTCAAGCCCACCACAACAACCATTTAAAAATCAGACACTTCAGATCTTCATAAATGTTAACAATTGACTTCTACACCCAGGTCACCTTAATGGCATTATCATTTCTTGCTAACCAAACTACCACAACTAAATTCCAATACTATGTCAATATATACAATTTATTCTGAAAGTTATCATCATGCTGCTAGGAGCAGGGACTTGGACTCAAGGGTACTTGAGATGTCCCCTGTTCATGTGATACTTTTATATAACTATACCATTATATGTACACTTATTTGCTTTTGCTAAGAAACTACTTTTAATATAATTTAATTTAGTAAAATAAAATTAAACATAAATATGATAAAAATACCTGTAAGTGTTATAAAGAGCTAGAATAGAAGTTGCAAAAGGGAGGTCACAAGTAGTTTACATGTATAACATTTGTAGCTACAGAATATACAACAAGTCATGTTCATAAGAAAACCCTGAACTCTTCAGAAAATAATTGGCATAAGATAAGCAAATATGGTACTTAATTTTACTAAAGTAGAAAACCCAATTTGAGGTGTCAGGAACTCATGCAAACTGGATGACCTGCACATCATGCTGTATGTTCTGGCTCTAGCAAAACAAAATATTGAAAGATAAAAGAAGGCTTGTATGTTAAAAATAGCAGGAACATGCTGCTTAAATTTAGAGAAAATATTTTTTCAAATTTAATTATTTTTATCCCCCAAGTTTTAAAAAAAGGAGCTCATATCTAGTATATTTAAATTTTAATAACATTTGTGATAACACTGGAAAATATGGGAGAAATAAAATCCTCTGAATCCTGCAAATGATTGTTTATTTGAAACAGACACTAAGGAAATAACAATCAAGAATTTTATGGTTAACGATGGCCATATTGCACAGCTATTGTGCTTCACAGAATAATGTTCTGGAAGGAGGGACTAGACAGCCTGTAATTGAAAATCACTGATTTTCAAAAAGATGCTCAAAGAAAGAACATCAAGAATGTTAAAAATTGGATAGGAAAAAAAGTAATATGTCCCTTTGGGTGTGTATGTATAAGGGCATACAGAAACACTTGCAATTTCTCTCATAATTTCACTGGTTATCATTTTCCATAATATAAAATGGAATATTGAAATTTCAGTCTCAGAGTTCAGAGAGGAAGCAAACTATGCTTCAAAATATATGGTCCCCTCAGCTTAAACTTGCTGACAGTTCCACTTGCTCTCACGAGCTCTGGTTTCCAATCCATCAGGAAGTGTTCTAATGAACTCAAGTCTCCCAGGAACAGGAAGTTTTTCTAGAACTTCAAGACTTGAGAGATCGAAAAGAAAGTACCAGAGAGAGGACAATAGAGGGATCCAATGCTTTCGTGCCTGGTAAATTCTTTTGAAACCGTATCACAAGTTATGCTTTGACTCTTTGGTTTTGGGAAGATAGAATACCAAGAGAGTAAAGTAGGGAAAATTAGCGTCACATAGTGAGCTGGCAATATGAAATAAAATAAAATTGTTAAAATGTTGTTTGACTAAAACAGCTCTGAGTGATTTCACAGCCGTAGCACAGACACTAGCCTGAAGCTGCACAATGGTACTGTACTGAACAATGGGGTAAGACTGAAAATTAGATTACTTTGACAGAAGTTTCTCTTCCTCTCAGTGCCCATGTGCTTTTGCTTGTTGTAAAAATGATCCAATAAATGCCTATGTCATCAACAACAGAACATTCCTTATCATCATAAGGGAAAGATCATTCCCTGAGTACTTTACTTCCTCTGACATATTGGAAAGGTGACATAGTGCATATTCCATGGTGGGCTCTACTTTCCTTCATTTCCATTTCATGTCGTTATTTTTTTTTCTCACAGACAGAACGCATTGGTTAATTGAGATATTTTACCAAAGTGTTTTTCACTGAAACACTGTGAGCATAACACTCAATTACAACATAATGAGTCTCAGTTTGAAAATATTGGAAGAAGAAACTTGAATTAACCATGGACAAGAACTGTCCTTCACCATGGCTGATTAGGATATAACTATGATTTACTATATTTGGCAGTAGGATTTATATGCCAAGCTGCCATTAAAATCTTATGATGTGAGATCTCAGGAGTCAGCACATCAGTCTTATTAATGCTATAACTTTGATAAGCATCAAATGAAAGCAAGGTTTTGAAGTTCAAGGAAATGTTTTTTCCAAGGTATTTAAAACTGAAACTTAGAATAACAATAATAATAAAAAGACACAGAATAATACTTTCTAAAAGCTTTCTTTATACTTGGAAAAAGTCTCATATCTTAAGATATATAACCTTATGGCCTTAAACAGGTTTTATGGACTACAGATTAACTACAAACTAATCTAGAAAGTACTTTTGAGCTTATATTCCTGGATAATTAATGTTAAAATGCATTCTTTAAACATTTATTTGACTTCTATATTTCTCAAATCGCTATCTGTTGGTTCTTGCTGCAGTCCTTGGAAAACAGTCAAAACTACTCACTAAGGAGAAAAGCAGACATTAAAAAGTAGGAGAAGAATTAGCAACACATTCTTTACTGTGTTTTGTATATGCAGGAGGTACATGTGAGGGGAAGAAAAAATAAGATAGCAAAAGAGTAAGAACCAGAATGAAAATCTCCCTACATTGGCAGTATGGATGGAATTCACAAATGAAATACTTGTCTACCTTCCTTATGACAAAAAAAAAAAAANGAGACAAAGACTCTTGACAAAACTGAGACAATTTTGAAACAGTAAAGTTCAGAACCCAGTCACTTCAGTGTGACTCATGGAGTATAGCAGCAGCCAAGAAACAAAAGCCAATTGTGGCATGGCTCTTTCACTTAGCCTGAAGGATATTTTTTTGCCTGGATTAATTCTTCACTTGTTTAAAGAATTCCCCATAGTTTTTTTTTTAAAGTCTAGCCACAACTCTGAAAGAAGTCTCATGTATACATTTTCTATGGAAATACCCAGCTTCTGAATTATATCTTACGATGAGTTTCAAGTGTTTGTTATTATTTGGTTGTATTTGGTTCATATGAAATAATACAAAGGCAGTAAGAAAGGAAGATCTTTGAAAAGGTCATGAGACATCAGGCAGAAGCTATGCTAAGATCTGTCCTGAAAAATATTAAATTATTAAAAGATCAAGTGCTCTGTAAATCTTCCAAGAAAATTCCAGGTTTTGGTAAATACTGACGTTACTGTATACTGTATATACTGAACATTGAAAATGAAGCTGCAGCAGGCAAAGGAGATTCAAAATCTCAAAACCTGTAGTTGAAATATAATACATTTCAAAATATAGTTCAAACACCAACTGTTCTGAGTTAATGAATGAAAAATATAATCTCATAGATATATTTAACATAAATTCAGTGCAAGTACTGTTTCTTCATTTTAACAGTGGAACATCATCATTAGCCATTAACACCATAAGCAATCTTATAATGCCTTATGAATTCAGTCTCAAATTTTGAATGCTCTTTATGTCATAATCAATAATCAGCATCAGGATATTTAGCCATAACCTGGCATAACAGTAAAATTTCAGGAGGCAGAACAGATTTGAGCACAGACCGATTTGTGGATCTTCAAAAAGCTTAGTAATTCATCTTTAACAAGATTGAGACACCCTTCTTCAAATGTGTAAGCAACTTTTCTCCTGATGATACTTATAATTAATTTCTATGCTGTCTGGCAATTGTATGCCATAATGACAACAGCAAAAACTATAGCCTATAAGCTTCATTTTCAAATCAAAACAGTTCCTGCTAACACTGTTGCTGCTCTTTTTTACTAATAATGTGTTACCTACCCTGACATACTTTGTATAGTACATTTAACAAAAAATCATGAATAGTTGTAACATTTTTTGTTGAAATAATAGTAATTAAAATTATTTTTTTAAGTTTTATTTTGCCATATTTATGCCAAATAATTTTAATTCTCATTTACTGCTTTCCAAAGGAATCAAAATTTGGTAGAACCTGTATTTGGCCATCAAAACAAGAGGCTTAGTCATGCACTCCAGAAATTTCAGTTACTATTTCTCTGCTGTAGAGTGCAAGGTAGAATCCTTTTCTCTTTCAGGTCTGGTGCCTAATTTTCACTGAGACAAAGAATCTACAGATATTTAGCACAGAATCAAATGAGGCATAAAAACATATCCAAAAGAACTCTTGATTTCTTTCTACACAGGAAATAGTGAAGCCTTTAAGGCACCTCCAATGATGTGCATGTGTTTCAATGAGAAATGAGAGGATGGGCATTTTTGGCAAAGTGCAAAGATGTCACATGTTATTTAAATTATGTGATGAGCAAAGACACATTATCACCCAGGAGGTGCTCAGATGTAATACAGGATTCATGGGCTTTAGCCATGTTACTTTATTGTCACATTACATTATGGAGAATTACATATTCTGCTTTTGGTTGGTTTCATGGTTTGTGGTGTTTGTGGTTTTTATGTTGAAGAGTGAGAAAATTAACAAATTTTGTTTGAGAAAAAAAAGAACTTTGAAAAAGCATCTCTATGAAATAAAGAATTGTATAAAAATATTTTCATGTGTATGATACTTCTGTACTTCCATATATTAGTGTGTGCCCTATGTTTCAGCATTGTATGATGTGGGGGTTTTTTTCTATCTCATACTTCTCATAAAAGCCAGATATAACACACAGTTCTAACATGACACTGTCTCTGGGCAGAAGAAATAATCAGTTTGGTCCGAGTTTTAGTTCATATTTCTCACTGCCTCTTGGAAATACTACTCTGGATTTTTAAATTTAAAATTACCTATATTTCAGGACAGCCTATACTACAGTGAAGAAACCCCCAAAAAACAAGCCCAACTTCTACTAGGTGGTCAGCAAAATGTAAAACATATTCCTCTAGGCTGCTATTTTTTGGAAACATGCAGAAAAAAAAAAAAAAAAAGACTGAAGGAAAAGCATAGTAGATTCACTGCTTTCTGAAAATCCTTACACAGCTGTAACCTAGCATCCATTAGCCTGGTGCTCATAGAGAGCCTGCTGTCCTTTGCTATTCATTAATAAACATCTTCCTGCATCTACTGCTTTATTTAAGTCTGAATATCTATCTTCAAACAGTGCTCTATTTTGTCTCTTGTCTCTCCTCAAAAAAAAGAACAACAATAAAGACTGAATTTTTATTTTATTTTTAGGTTTATGCAGGCATAAATAATAAAATCAGAATATTCAGAAATTTTTATCTGGGATTTTCTTGTACTCTATATAACTCCACATAATCCTTCCCAACATAGTTATTCACGCAAAACCAACATATTATAATAAATTAGATTTTCAAAAGTAGATCAGGTGAATTTTTAAATACTTATTCTGGGAAACATATTTTTAACTTCTGTCACAATAGATATGCATAAATGGATTTTTGGGGGACTGATGGGGTCAGAACAGTTGCAGGGAGCAGGGCAGGTTTCCCAAGGCAGCCCCAGCCGAGGCATAAGGCACCTGCCTGGGGACAAGGCAGGCTGAGGCCACTGCTGGGTCCTGCTCAGGTCCAGAGAGAGGAACTGGGGTCAGACACACAGAGCTGGGCAGCTGAGGGGATGGCCTGGAACAAGGCCAGGAGGGCAGTGTGTGGGTGAGGATCAGGATCAGACAGTCCCGTGGCTGGGTGGGATCAGACTGCAGCATTGCAGCAGCTGGATTTCAGTTCCATGCATGGAATCTTGCAGGACCCTGGCAGGACACACACTGAGGAAGGCAAAGGCCTCCACCTACTCCTCCACCCAGGCCAGTGACAAGTGTCCTCCACTTCCCAAAGCTTTGCTAAACAAGTACTAAATGTTTCTTCTAATGCCTCAGGCATGGACCACACCTGGTCATGCTGTGACCTGGATTAGAGTGGCCTAACAGAAAAAGCTGAGGAAAACAGATGCCAAAATCAAGACACATAATTATCTTCTTACCAAGTTAGCTCTAGCAGCACGGGGGGATTCTGCATGAACCCTTTGAATGACTGCATTTGCCATCTGCTGTTCTCTTGCAAGACTTTGTGCTTCTGCTCAGCACTCCTCAGTGCACTCGAGCAGCATCTGGCTGCCTCCAACCACGCACAGGAATGGTGAGGGCTGCTCCTCTAGGAAAGTAGCACTCTCTGGAAATACAGCATGAAATCGTAATGAGCACTTATTATTAAAATTGGTTAGAAAGTTCTATTCTGACTATAGATTTCAGTGTACAGAAATCACTGGTGTTTCGTGAATAAGACTTCCTTGTTTGTACATTTAAACTGAGGTGAGGGAAATTACATTCATCAATTATCGTAATTCTAGCCCTTCTTTGGAATATAATTTGTTGTACTATTCAAATAGGTGTTAGTCTGCTTAAAGTTTCTGATCTGTCAGGCTTTATAAATTAAGAAACCTAAAGTTTGAAGACTCTTTGTTGATCTGAAGACTGAAAAAAGAAAAGCCTCTCTGCTCTCTTGACAAGACATACACTTGGATGGGATTGGTTTATTGAAGCACAGATCAACATTCTGACTTTTCAGAATGTATTAAAAAGGATTCAAACCTCAGGGCAATTATAAGCATGCAACAGTAGTTCCCTGCTGCCTTTCAAACTATAATTTTTCCCTGTCAAGAAAAAAAGAAAAACAGAAATAACCTACATAGAAAATATTTTTGGTACTTTTAAAGATGTTTTGTATTACGGAAGATAAACTTTAAAATAAAAAATTATTCCATAGCTTGCTAACATTCTTCTTATACACTATCCAGACTTCTTGTAATGTATATCATAATGTATGATTTCAATATAAAGTTTCTATTTGAAAATATATAAAACATGTTTTTATGTAAGGGTTTTTTTTCCCTAGGGCTGATTTCTTAATCTGTTTTTTCTCCTCCCAGAAACATTGCTTGCATATTCAGATGCTAAAAAAAACTTCATAGCAACTGACTTGTCTTCACATCCTGTGCAGGACCACTCTGGAAACCATTACTGTCAGCATTCCAGTAGCCTTGTCAACAACTGCTCTCAGTTGCTGATGAAGCCATTAAGAGCAGTTTAGTTATTGGAGTATGCATGTAGTAATGTTATCCTGGATTTTTATAGATTGAAATACCAGGTAGAAGTCAAATAATATTTTCAAGATATGGCTACATTTAATGTAGAAGAGAAACTAGAAAGATCTAAAATACTACTTTGAAAAAATGTGTTTTCCAGAGCAGAATGATACCATATGTTATTATATAGTTTTGAAACACAAGAAATAAACTTTTGGAGTAGATTTTACTGACAAAAACAAAAATTTTCCTGACAGTTTTCAGATCAAACAGCAAAATATATAAGCTTCCAAATACAGCTATTCTGTGAACATGAATATATTGTTAGTACTTACTGTTAAGAATAATAACAATAACAAGAACAGTAAACATATCTTGGGATATAATTTTGCAATAAGTTCTTTGCCTTTTTAATGGAAGATGGCATTTGAGATATGACTTCAGTAGGTTTCCTCTAAAGTTCAGGATCCCCACATTATGAAATTTAAATATACAATACTCTTTAAAAACAAATTGCTTTCATGTCTCTATCCTGTTGCAACATTCTTACTTCATCTGATTTACTGATAGATTTTAATAGAAGAGTCTAGATGTCAATGAGAAATTTAATAGCAATAAATTATTATTAAAAGGAGCAAATATACTCTTAATTACAACAGAATCAAATTAATAATGTTTTTGTTGACTGTTAAGGACATTTCATTAATAGTCAACATTTGATATACTCTTAGGGGTTTGCATGTTTACGTATTAAACCAAAGAGTATCTTCTATCCTATAGGCTGTAAATCACCTTGAGTTGAGTTCTTGTTTTTCTGAGGTCTGAACTGGGAATACTAGGAGAAAGATTTGTGTGTATGGTGTATTTGTTACAAACTAATTTTTTTTGCCTTCAAAACCAGATGTGCAGTTTTATAGGAGATGTGGATTCACAAAAAAGAATGAGGGTCTTCAAAATTCTGGTAGTTCGGCCAGGTCAAAAGTCACTAATTACTTTTTACTGTTCTAGAAGTTAATTGTAAACTCATTCTGTCCCTCCTGTTGCAAAATATTTGCACTATTTGCACATTTTTTCACATTAAAGAAAAGGCAACACAACATGCTTTTTTCTTTCAAATTATATTTTAAGATTATGTAGATGTGCATACTTTTTTTTTTTTATCTCCCCCCTTCCTAGGATAGAATTCCCTGGAAATTATGGAATACTCTAAGTCTGCTGAATAACTGAGCACATAGTCAACACAAAAAGTGAGTTTTGTGACTTTGGTTATGCAGACTGCCGCTTTCAGTGGAAGATGAAATGTGATTCAAATTAATCTCTCCACCTTGCACCTTTTCACTTTAAATAGTGACTGCTATAAATTTCTACTTCCATAATAGAATGGGAAATTTCATTTTCCTACTAATTCTTTATACTGAAGTTACCACTTAACAGAGGCTTTCCTGAGTGACCACTTCAGTGGCTAGAGAACAGGCTTTATTATTAAAAATATATCTTTACAATTAAACCCATGGTTCTGAATATTTTCACATCACCTTGGTTTCTTAGAGTTATTATTTGAATCTGGCACAGATTCAAGTAAATTTTAATATATCTGCAGGTAATATACAGATGAAAATGAAAGTAATATCTGATCTAATGATGCCTGTGGTTAATTTGTCATGGATAGACTGGCAGAGATGCATAGCTATTACATAAGCAGGGGAAAAAAATGCTTACAATAGGATATGGCCTATCCACAGCAGTACTGAATTACCAAAGTGAGATATGAAAATGATTCTGCATTGAGCTATGTGACTGTGTTGTTTCCAGTGGGAGATAACTAACCAAAGCAAAAGCTTAGTGATGCTTTAGGACTGAGCAAGTATCATCCTGATTTAAAATGAATGTGTGTTTCAAATGTAGGTGTATATGAATAATTCCATGGGGTAAATCTGAACTAATGAACTTAGTTCCTCAGTCAGGGGAGGATTCTGTGCAAGAAGACAAATCTTCTCAAAACTGACTCAATGGCCACAACTGGTACAGGCCAGTGGATTAATTGCTGGAAGATACAAGGAGTCTATAAATAGACACAGATGATTCAGTGTTTTGCTTTGCAGTTATACTGAGTTTTCAACATGCTATGGGGTCTATTCTTAATATAATTTTGGAGTACTTTCTTGTACATGAATAATGTATGGCATTACAGTCATTTTACTATGAAAATCCAGATTATCATGTCTGTTTAGAGTCCATAACAAAAATGGGAAATCTTGTATGTGTTATTTTGGCCAAATTACCATAAGGAATTTCCAAAGTGTCAATTTATTTCTAGATAAAAGGAGTAAAAACTTACCTGTGGAGATAATAATGTATTGTTGGTCTACTTAAAGTGTAGAGAGTTTGATCAAAACAATTAAAAAAAATTTAATAAGAAGAAAATACAGATTTCCAGTTACAACACTCAATTTAAATGAATTTAAGAAAAACCTCTTCAATAACAGAGTTAAAACTAAAAAAAAAAAAAAAAACAAAGCTAGAAAACAAGCCCAAACAAATGAAATCTATTTCATTTAATCCCCTTTTTCCTTGTGTTACTTTTCACTTATCCAGTGTCCTTTTGAATCCCCATGTCAAAAGGTTAAAAAAAAAAAAANTTGAAACCCCAAGGCAAAAAGTTAAAAAAAAAAAAAAAAAAGATGAGGGTTTAAAATCAGATTAAAATATCTCAGGACAAGACAAATTCAGAGAGTTCATGCAATCCACTGTGGGCAGGTTAGTACAATGTCTGGGGCATTTCCTTAGGGATGGGACAAAAAAATCACATTTAGTGGCTATGTTGGGAAAGATCCATGGAGTCTTTTCTTCTCAAGCTAATAAACTCAACTGATGATAAAAGGAAATTTCAGATGAGATTCAAAGAGGGATCAGGGAAGTGTATTAGGCTTTGAGTAGTAATGTGGCATACCAGTGGTTATTTCACAATTCAGTTAAAATGTAAATATAAATTTAGTCTTGATGGAGGCTTCATTTGACTCTTTTATATAATTTTAGTCAGGACTGGCCAAATGCACATCCTGCCCCAAGCTCCAAATCATTCATTTGTGCACACTATCTTAATAACTTGAGTCTCAAGATCTACATCTTTCCCAAAAATACAAAAGTGCTTCTGGAAACTATAATGTATGAGTTTGAACTGATATCACATATGTCAGGAAACCATTGAGGTGTGTATATGTGTGCATGTGTATGTTCTTGTTCTTGAGGTAGCAATTGGCACTGATATCCCTGTTTGACAGTTGCAAACCTAAGATGACTGCAGTCTTGAGCTGAATGTATTTTGAAATCACAACTGTTATTCATGGGTTTTCCGTGTGCCCAGTAGAATATATTCTGCCTCGCTGACAGCTGCATTCATTTATAAAATCTATTATTTCACATCTTATCTATTCAGGTAAATTTTTTTGGCTTATGAGAATCAGCTATTGTCCAGAAGTGAGGCACCTGAAAGAATGAGGAAATGAAGTCTCAAAGGAAAGAGCTTCTTCAGAAAAGGGGGAAGGTTTTTCAAATATTTTGCACACTAACAATCTACATGCACATTTTCTTGGCAGATACCTTGCACTGAAGTGAATTTAAAAAAAGTTCTTACAGACACTCTGCCTCTGGAAAGATGGACAAAAATGTAACCAGACAAAAGATGAACTATGAGTGTACTGGAGATTTACTAAAGGTAGGAAAATATTGCCAGACCTTCACTGTCCACCCTGAGGATATTGCTTTTAGAGGACAATATGCTATGTCTAATCAAGCTTCTGAATACGCTGTATTTATTATTGCCAAATAAAAAATCACCACCGGTGTCACACACAGTATTTCTGGCTCTGTCAAGACGTGTTTGTTTCTGAGTCATAGTTGTGTGCTGTGGTGTAAAGCTGTCATTTAAGAGGTTTTACCCTAATGGGATAAAAATAGCCATGGAGTTCCTTGAGATTAATCACTCCTTTTCATAGATATTACAGTGCAGATTATAAAATAGTAATTATTATAAAATTATACAAAATAAGAAACTTTTTCTAACTGTGATTTCCATATCCACCTTGAGGAGTTTAAACACTAAGCAAATGAAAAAAGTCAACTAATGACAATCTGTGTTGCAAAACAGCTTAATGTCAAAGTGTAGTTAACCAAGGATAGTTACACAATTTGCAGGATCACCATAGCAGTGTGAGCAGAGAAAGATCATGGGGTAAATTACAGTCTCACAGTTCAACTTTGGAAGAACAGAGAAGTTTCTCCATGATTTGATTTGAAAATATGTAGAAAGCTGATGAAAAAATGAAGGAAAAAGCATTTTTTTTACTAAGAAGCAAATGGTTGTGTTAAATTCATCTTAGCCATTTGTTTCAGTGTGTTTAGAGGCCTCTGTTTAATGAGTTGCTGTGCTCCATTTTTTTTTTTTTTTTTTTTGCATTATATTAAGCATGGTGCTAAATATATATATGGAAACTTTATTAAGCTTCTTTTTTCATTAGCTGTGTGTGTGATGTGTTAGGGGTAGAAGTGGGGGAAATTTCCATGTCAAGATCTAAAGATCATGTCACAAGGCATTCATCATTTAGAATTGTAGAGAAACATAAGATATTAAGTTTATGTAGAATTTCATATTTTGCAATATGCCTTTGATCAAAATAAGGTAAAATTCATTACTAAACATTTCTGTGGGCAAGACATTTCCTAGTAGCTGCTTAGTAGAACTGACCTTGTTGTCAATGTTTTTGCTGCTAGAAAGATTTGGGGATCTGAAGAGAATGCTGATTTTATTTGGTTTTTACAAAGTTCTAACATGGATGGCTAATTCTGTGAGTTTAAAGGAAGCCACAGAATTTGATCTGAAGCAAGAGGTTTAGTAAATTTGGCAGTGGTAGATCCAGATGGGTTTTCCTCAGAGATTTAGAGATGAGCTAAGCTCCAACTAGAACATGAATTCTCAGAGCTTTCAGATACCAGACATGAAAGGAAACAGCTTAGGTTACAGATATCCAGGCTTACAAGTAGCCAGTGGTGTAGAATTTTAAGGAAGTTGTTGCAACATTTTGAAATATTAAAAAAGAATGCATTGCACTAAATGCCAGAGGAATATACCTTCAAATATGCAAAAGCTGCTTTGATGACATAATAGAACATTCTGACTACAGACAGTGCTTTTCTTCTATAGATTCAAACTTGCTAAAAGCCTTGATGATAAAACAGATCTGCTAAACTCTGTTTGATATAGTTTTTATTACAGACTTAATATAATGATAATTGTTTTTGCACACTTCGGAATTTGAAAAAAGATTCTGTGTTTTGCTTTAGGACAGATCCAAAATGTGGCACAAAGAAACTAACTGATGTAACATACTACATTTCAAACTAGTTATTTTCTTATCAAAGTGCTTGAGATTTAGATCTAATGTGTTCTCTTAGAAATTGAACTAGAAAGAACTAGTAAAATTCAGTTTTTACTTGCCTCAGAAGTAAAAAACCCACTGATGTCTTTCTTATTTAATCTGAGGGTTTCCTAAGAACTTGGAAGTCTGCAGAAAAATTGATACATAGTTTTTGATATGCCATATTAGGATCTGAACTCAGTTCTAGACATGCCTAATCACTTTCTTGTTATTTTGAGATGTGGCTAATCCACAAAGCATATTCAAAGCATACCTCAGGAGTCAGACCTCTCTCAATTTGTCTCCACATACTTACTCTGTGCAGTTGTCGTCTGATGAAGGCGTTGAAACAGCGCTGGAACCATGAAGACCAAGAGCTCCTGTGTGCTGTTGGGTGTCACAGCCTGCTGGAGCGGGACCTGCTCACAGCAGATGTGTAAGGACAGCCCAAGGACTCCCTGAGCAGCACTCACACCGAGCCTCAAGTGTCTCAGTGGTGCAGAGCAGTCTGCACGTGCCCTTCGTGTGCACAGCCCTGGGCCAGGGCTTGGTGGCTCATCAGGGTGTCCTTGTTTGAAAGACAAGTATCTGCTAGGGAGGGCCTCCCTAGGGATGGAGAATTAAATCACCACCCTCCAAATTATTCTAATTTAGAAAATTAAAGGGGCTTTCAGGCAGAGGTATGGGGATAGGAATAACAGTTCTTTACTGGTATGTATGACAAAGCAAACAAACAACAACTACGGCATTAATAACAAATAGAACCAGGAACCTCGAGGGGCTTTTGTTTCACAAAAGCCTGGGGCAGTTTGATCTCTTGGGATTCCAAGAGCACCAGGCCGGAACGGTGGAAAATCTCAGGCTGGTGGATGAGATCAGAAGCTCTGTGCTGGTAGCTGAAGTGGCAGGGATGTCCCAGCAGGGCAGGGCAGGGCAGGGCAGGGCTACAGAGGAGCAGAAAGCCTCAGAGTGCCGAGGAAGCCGCGGCAGTGGGGCAGGGCTGGCCCGGCAGGGCAGGAGGAGACGAGCTCAGGATTCCTGGGCACACGATCAGACGATGGTAGATTTCCCAGGATGGGACAGAGTGATGACAGTGAACTCTTTCTGCAGCAAACAGCAGCCTGACCATCCTCCCTCCGATCCGAGAGCAAGAGAGAGCAACTGACCCCAGCTTTGCCATTTACGTCCCCCCAAACCTTTCAGTATCTTTTTTCCCTTAGAGAGGAAACTCCCAGAGATCAAAAATAAAAAGATGTAGCCCAGTGCTACACTCTCTTTTGGCCACTTGTTTGTTTTGGTCAAGCACCCAGAAGTACCCATGAGTTAATCTCCTAACAACTTATGGGGAAAAAGTCTACAAGTAAAAGAGAAACAAATCTAACACCCAACACAAGGCTTAGGACAGTAGGAAGCCTTGACACATCAGGCTGCATTAGATAGCAGAGGTTAGAGCAGGTGAGAATCTCTGAGAAGGAATGGAATACATAAACAATGGCAGTAATAACCCAAATTTATTTTCAGGGTTGGTTTGGAGATTGTCTGGGGATTTTGTGTTTTGTTTTGTTGTTGGTTTGGGGGGTTTTGGCTGGGTTGGGTTTTGTTGTGGGGTTTTTTTGCATTCTCCCTCGCTTTAGTTGACTATGTGAGAGTTTTCTAAAATTTCAAACTTCATAGAATCTTCTAGCAGAACTCCATTTTAAATGCTGCAGAAAACTATTTTTCTGTCGTGAAAAAATCACTATATTAAACATATGTAATTTTTATTTATAGAATAATGCTTTGCTTAAAAAACCCAAACCTGTAACTGAGAAAATATTATTACCTGTTTTCCCTATAGGTGAAATATGTGAAATGACACAGAAAAAAGAAATCCAGACAAAATTTAGCAACTCCCAGCTGAACCTGAATTTAATTTACAATGACACACAAGCAATGTCCTTTGAAGGGAGAAGGGGAGGAAAATTTATTTTCACCTAATTAGCCCACCTAAAAGTAGATTGTCAAAATTAATCCCTTTCAAATTAGTTTCAAGCTTTTATGGAGCATTTCATTTTAAAGTGTGTAAACAGACAAAATGAATTAAATAGCCAGGACCACAGACAAGGTAAATCCTGCTTTTTCAGCTTGCTCATGAACAATAGAATCTTCATAAATCAGCACAAGTTCTTGTGGGTTCCATCTTGTATTATTTCATTTAAATTTGCTGTACTTCAGTAGTCCCGCTAGAGTCTGCAGTTCCCCATTCATTTATCAAATACGGCATATATCCAGCATCCTAAATTAAGAATGAAAGTAAATTATCTTTATTCTAGAGACTCTTCTTTGGCAAAAAATGAAATTATTTGTATGGAATAAAACATTCAGCAAATAAACTATTTGGAGACTCTAAAAATGTTATTAATGACTTTATTGTAGAAAAGCAATAAAAATACTATTTTATAGAATGCTATAATTTTTATTGGCTCTCTTTCTGAGTGTTTCAGAAAAGCGAGGAGAAAAATAATTTTACACTACCTTTGTGGACTTCTTTTTCTGAGATCATGCAGCAAATTGCTTAACATATAAAGAATTTTTAAACACCTTCTCAATAGTTTTAACAATTGTATTTCAGGAAAGAGTTCATTAAGGTGATTCCTGAAGCTGTATTCTGAAGCTCTTGTTCCATTTTTGAATATGAAGCAGGATGTGATTGTGTCTTGAATCCTCTTTTTGCCTGAAAATTCACTATCACTCTCAATAGATTTTCATTTTGTTGTGTTTTGCTTCTTTAAGACAATTTTCATTTTCAAAGAATGTGAAAGGCTTTTATTGAAAACAGAAATACAGATTTTTTTTCATGTCAAAGGTAATAGTATTTTAGAATTTATTTTAAACATTTTCATGGTAGCAAAATACCAAATGTAAAAATTTTGTGGAGTGTAGAGACAGTGATAAAACTCCTACTGTAGAAAACTTCACTATCAAAGTATGGATGGAAATGTTCTTTGACATATCTGCCAAAGACATTTCAGTTGGTTATCTTCAGAGAAAGCCCCGTACACTCCATATTTAAAAATGCTTTTGTAGTTCATTGACATTTAAGCACAATGGTGCAGGGCACTTCTACATCTGAAATACAGACTAACTTTGTTCATTAAAGTTCATTTCACATTGAGAAAAGGTCTATCTTTATTTCTTCTGTAAGATATTCCAGTAAGAATTTAGTGGGAAAAAAGTGCTAGTCCTACTTTTATTTCTCTTTTATGATTGAAAGCAAACAATCTATACCCTCAAAAATATATTTTTTTTCTGATGTCTCTCCTCCCAGAAGTGGAATTGGCGATAGATTTTGCTAATACCTATGTTGAACATTATAACAGAAAAAGCTGAATAATCAATGCTACATTTATGGTTGCATGGATCATTGGATTTTTCATGCATGATTGTTAATAATGGTTGATGAAAAGGAGGTGGTGCAACAAATTCTCAGGTAACTGGAAAGCATAGACAGCTTAGTGATCTGAAATATTTTAAAAAAAAGCTCGTCTTGCCCAGATTTCCTTACAAAAATTTCAAGGAAATGTTAAAACCACTCTTTTTATCTACAAGTTTTTCCAGTTTTGTTAATTATGGTACCACATTTTGCAAGAATACAGAACATTGTGTGTTATTGAACATATTAAAAATGAACAGAAAAAAACTATCTTCTTGTGCCTTCAGTGATTCCAGCTAAGACACAAATGTGATAGTTGTTTATGTTATCAAGACTTTTAAAGAATTTAAAGTAACCAAGAATTCAAACTGCCTCCAGACACATTTTATGTATTTCTAAGTTATTTAAATTATCCACTTAAATGAGATGAACAATTTACTTATGTGGTCTTACATATCCATATATGCAGGATGATATGCAGGATGTTGAAATGTTTACTGTATACTTTATATAACACTATCTTATCCAGTTGTAACGTAAATCCCAGTAAGTTTAGTTTCATATTATGACTAATGGGTGGGGTCTTGTTTGCCACTTCTTTTTTTCAGTGAAACAGACCATGAATAAATAAAGAGCAAATTATTGTATTGGAATTTCCTTTGGTGATACAGGAGCCTACTGGCAATTTCTGTGGCATTCTCAGTGCTTGTCTGTCTCTCACAAATTATGACTTATTTTCAGTCCCTGCGTGGAAGTGCCTGAGTAGCTGACTTAAAGCCTGATTATTTTGTTTATTTATTTTAATACATGAACCAAAATAGCAAAGGGAAAATATAGTGGAAGATTATTATTGCAAATACATTTCAAACCCAGAGTACAACTATCTACTGCTAGGATAAAAGTGTTTTCCTAAGTGCATGATACCGAGTCATTTAATACTTTGTGCATGTTGGCAGTAAACGGGGAAAAGTGTAATCAAGTTCATGGTTTCATTTTTAAATCTTGTAAACAAATCTACTTTGGGAACTTGATTATGATGAATCAACTCATTTTGTGTGGGTCAGGAGATAGATATCAGTCATAATTTTAGGGGTTTACTTAAAAGGAAAAGGCAGTCAATTTTCAGAAGTCCAACCCCACTCACAACACAAAGGTGTCCAATTTGAGACAGAGAGCATCTATGCTTGTCTAGTCTGCTGTGGAATTTCTGGTCTTGTGCAGCAGATATAAATTCTGGCAAGAGATATGGACACTACCCTGTCTCTCTACACTAGACATTTTAGATGCTGTTTTTCATAATTCTGTACTTCATATATTTTTATTCTCTTGGAAAAAATCTTGAGTTTATCCAGTGTCAGTTTGTATTATTTTGTTGTCTTCATTTTATTTTAGCTCCTTCTATTTGCATCCTTAGTTTGATTATAGGAAGAACCTACATTTCTTTTCAACTTTACATAAGGAATAATTTTTAGACTTATTTTTCTTTTTCTAAAAAAACTTTCTTTACCCTGCACTTTTTAACAGGCTTTTTCTGCATTTGTTCTGTCTCAAATATATGTTTCTTAAAGATTGGTTAAACAGCAGTCCATAGTACATAGATGAGTTGCTATTAATGTTTTGTACATTGACAGTAATATTATCTCATACCTATATTGTGTTTACTATATCCAGACATTACCTTTGTTTACTTTGATAACTTTATCAGGTTGGTAGTTTACAACCACCTTATTCTCAGTTCGTAAATCCTGGTCTTATTTCTTCTCTGCTTCAATCCAAAGAGTCCCCTGCTCTTATTAGCATCAATAAAAGAACTAGGCATTGTTCCACTGTTCATTCTTCTTTTTCCATCCCTAAAGATTGTCCACCCTTCCCTGAATAATATTCCAATTCTCTCATATCTTGTTGATTTCTTTTAATTTTGATATAAATTAAGTACATTATTATTCTTCTTCTATCAAGAATGCTAACAAAAATTTTTATATTAATATGAATGGTCCCAAGACAGATTCTTTATGAGTTAAAAACACTGGTAATTCCCTAGGGTTATAACACAATAACTAAATAAATAGATTTATTATGATCGCCTTCTAAAAGTCTCAGTAGCTTTGTAATAGATTTATTTTGGTATTATGGGAGAAAGGTTATGCTACTCTCTCTGAAATATAGTCAAACATAGCACAGTTCCATAGGTATGCTTACATTTCCACTATCTTTTCTACTTTTTCCCTGTGCTCAAAATTGTCTTATTTTCTGATGCCTGAATGAAGAATTTATGCAATTTTCAGCCAATACTTAGATTATCTGCAATCTCAGTGCTGTCTCTGTGACACAAGGGCATACATCTCTCATTGCATTTAAGGTTTGATAAATCATATTCCTCTTGCTTCGTAATTAAACTTTGTAAGATTTATTTTGAAAGTCTTTATGAGACTCTTAAATGCTAGTCTCATTTTTCTACTTTGTTTGATAAAATGTAAAGTCAAATTTTTTTAAGTGAAGGAACTGGCCAAGATTTAAACCTCACAATGAAATTTTATATCAAGCTCAAGCTGACTCTGCTATGTCTGTTTCCTTGATCCTTGCTTGTTAGATACATATTAGAAGACCCCTGTATGTCTTCTATGGATGTGAAAATGAAAAAGAATTCACTGGGCTGTAGAACACAGTAATGTTATGTCCTGTGTGTGGTAATTTGACATTTGAAATGAGGTATGATCAATTTTAATATAAACACATCAATATCCTCAATTCAAGGAATTAAAAATAATGTTCCAAGATTTTAACAGATCATAAACAGCTTTTTTAGTCTCTCTAATATAGGAATGACCCAAATACAGTGTTAAACATGCAATTTAAGTTCAGGTCTTCATCTGCATTATTTAGTTCTTGTCTGACTATATTTTAAAAAATTAGTCTAAACCCATAAGAAATAAGTAAAGTAAAAGAAACCTGTTTTGGAAAAGAGACAAAGCTCAAACCTTCAGCACTGCATTAGCTATACAAAGAGTAAAAAAATGCTTATGCATGTTATTATTATATATTAGCCAGTAATGGTAATACATAAAATGATCAGATCTTACTAATTTTTTCACTCTGTATTCTAATATTTTATTTTGAGGTTATCTGGGTCAGAAAACTGTCAGCAAAGTGGTTGTTATTATCTCCATGTGTGATTGATGGCTCATTTTAAATAAGACAGAAGCATGATTCTACTTGCAGTGACACAAGATATGTCGGAGTTTTTTAATAATATATACTCTGGTATTTTTGAAGCTTTGAAGAAAAAAATATGTACATTTTATTTTTAACACAGTACAGAATAAGGATTTCTTAGGCTATGCCATTAGTATCTTTACCTAAAATGTTAGTAAATATCAATGTATGGAACCAAACAATTGAATCCCATACATAAAGTAGGTGATTTAAAATAAGAAATTAGAAAATTAAAATAAGAAATAAGAAATTTGAAATAAGAAAAACTTTTCCTGCATATTAAATAAATAAAGATGATTGACTAAAGTTAAATTCCTCAGGAAAAAAAGAGAAGACCCAAGACTATGTGTTTAATCCTGCTATATGCTTACAGATTATGTATTAATGAAAAATTTAAGAACTTACTATATTATGGGGGTTTTTTAAGTCTCAAACATTTAAAACCCATGAAACACATAGATATTAGATATTAAAAAAATCCTCTTTTTTTAGTCCATCTTAATGAAATTTCTATATCATCTATATCATTAATTATACAGCAGTACTGCTTTGTAATCTCACTGCTGCTTTCTGAAACCCTCTCAAATACTCGAAGCAAAAGGGCTTTCTTATGTATCTCTGTGGCGTTTTTTATGTTTGATTGTAGGACAGTTTTAAAATATTAGTTATGGAGTATTATGTAGCATTCAGCTAGAAATTCCAAGGAAGGGATTGCACCCATTTCTTTCAGTTCTCCAGGAAGGTAGTCAAAGATACACAGAACCTGAAGCTTGTTGGTTGTATTCTGAAGGCTTTTGAGGTAGTTTTTTATGTTTCAAATGGTGATAAACACCCCTTCATAAAGATTTAAACTTCCTTGCTCTCTTTAGCTAGCTTAAGTACAAGACTACTTCTCTTTTGCTTGTCATTACCTCCTTACATATTTCACTGCATATTTCACTTCGCTAGGAGCAGTCCTGGAGACAAAGCTTTTTTTAGAAACACAGCTGTAACGTGTTCTAAGTCATGAGTCCTGCATCATGAAGTGTATGACATTTATGTCGTGGCTTTCTTTCTCATCACACTTGGGCCACTTGGGT
Organism: Cisticola juncidis; assembly: GCA_013400215.1. Classification (NCBI taxonomy): domain Eukaryota; kingdom Metazoa; phylum Chordata; class Aves; order Passeriformes; family Cisticolidae; genus Cisticola; species Cisticola juncidis. Next base: position 671,852 of record VXBR01005240.1, read on the forward strand.
TTGTTTTCATCCTTGCTGAGTACAGTCTGTTTGAGTCGTCTCTCTTTTCTTTGTTTTCTAAATATTGAATTTTTCTGTTCTGTTTGTTATCAATGAAGCTGCTCTTATCTGATCCACAAAATTGCACGGCTGCAGTGATCAGAAACTGAGCATAGTATGTGGGACCATCTAAGACCTGTGGTATCATCTCAATTCTCTGCTTTTTTTGTTCCAGGGTCACAGCTAGTTCATTCTACAGAGTATAAACTCAACCAAACTAAAAACAATCAATGGTAGAAATTTCCTATTTGCAACACAGTTTTTAACACAGATAAAACAATTCCAGATTGGCTAAATTCACAACAATCTCATGCTCTGTATTGTCCATATAAAATCTTTGGCCCTGAACTAGCAAAAACATCCAGGCTGACATGGATGAGTTTTTGAGTCAATTTGAAAAGTAAGAGAGTCCTACTGGCTATATTCTATTCATGTCTCAATTACTTTCTCAGGAGAAACTTTGAAATATTTTGGTACCCTAGCCATCTGCCACTTCATTTAATGCAGTAAATGAGACTGAACTTTTCTGTTTAAATTGAAGTATATAAAAGAGGTTATTTTTCTATCTGTTTCACAACTGCTATTTAAAAATAGAATAATACAAGGCCCAAGGTTTTTGGTTGTTCCTTAAAATTTTAGTTTTTGGATATTGTTGGTTCATCATTCTTTTCATCACCAACACAATAATTTATCTCCTTGTCCTCCTTGTGACTGCTGCTCAAAATCCTTTGTCCATACTTGTTCAGATCATCTTGTCTTTCTCTGCTTTTGATTTAATCCTATGAGCTAGTCATGCAAAATGTCAACCCTGCTAAGACAGAGGGAAAACCCATAAATATTCCTACAGTGACTGCTAATATCTAAGTTCTGCCTAAGAGTTTTTATTCTTCAGCTTCATCTGTATGTCCAGAAATTTATACTTCCACTTCTGATGGTCAAGGTACATATATGCTTCTTTTATACTTTTTTATAACCTAAAGATTCACTGTCTAGTGTTTGATCTCCCAGATTACTTATTTTATGCATGAGTTGCTTTGTGAGTTGGATCCTGTAATATGTCCATATTTGACAGCAATGTGTAACAATATTCCATTAAGAAAGGGATTGACAGGATGAAGGATTTAAGTATAAGCCTGAAAATACTGGAATCCTAATCTGTGTTGTTCTGGGTAAATAATTTCTTATAAAAGTTGCAGGAAGTCTTCATAACTCCTTGCAATTTGGCTGGAAATTTCAACTAATGAAAATCTTACTGTGGGAAGGTGGCAGGAAAAGACTTGGTCTTGTAGACATACTGACCTGTGTAAGCTGCCTTTTGATAAGAATTTTTTAGAAAAACACATAAACTGAGTAACAAATACCCCTCCATAGAACACCAAATATCTCAGTCTGAAGCTAGATGAAAGCATGAAAAACTACATGGGAGCTTTCTGGGCAATTAGATCTCTTGTTTCTGTAGAAACACTATTTTAGGAAATTCCCATGCCTCAACTGCCTGTATTGTTATTTCTCACCTCTGCAACACAGATTTGCACTGTCCTGCTTTGCCAATACTGTTTGTGCATGGAGAAACAAAAAGAGAAATTCATAACCTCCCAAAAAAAATAATAACACATTTTTTCCCCAGATTTTGGTGTGTATGTACATATAGATGCTTATGTCATTCAGTAATACAGCTCATGATCTTAGGAGATACTAATGTCAGAGTCCTCATACCAAAAATTGTCCTCCTTTACACATACTTTGTATTGTTGCTGTCATCATAGTTATAATAGTTTACAACAGTTGTACACACCATAAGTATATAAAAAATCTAATTGAGACGATAAAAAGAAAGACAAAACCAGGTACAGAAGTATGCTAGCAAGAAAAACAGTAATATAAAACATTAATAATTTTCTTTATGGTTTTTTGGGTTTGAATTTATGATTGCTTCTGGAACAATTTAATAAGACTGTATTCTTTATCTGGAATTTTAGGAGATATAACTCTATCTTTCTTTAAATGATTGAAAGAAAGATCCTTTGTACTGACTTCAGATGGACAAAAACTAGGATCCTTAATAAAGGTATATTGATATTAAGAGCTAACAGTCATGTTGTTTTTGGTAGGCTACTAATGAGATACCTTAATGTTATTCTCTCATCTTAGAGAAAACATAATTTTCTCAGTGTTCAAAGGAACCTAAGATTTTCCAGGCATTTGTAAGAAATATTCTAACCTAGTAATTAGATGGGGATATTGAGAAAAGAATACCTGAAAGGTAAATGAAGCAGAATTAACCATGTGAAAAGCAAGCTGGATTTGGGCCACTATGTTTACCTTTTCATTATCAATGCCAGATACATTTTCCTGGACACTGTTCCTTCAGTATTCATTTGGTTATATCCTTTCTGCTGTGCTAGCTATTAGGAATTCATCTTTGGTTCTGTCAGGTAGTGCTTATGCTTTGGGCTTTTCATCAAAATTACCCTTGCTACTTTCACTCAATTCTAAATTTTGATGTACTGTCACTTCTCTGATCTTGAAGTAATTAAATAGTTAATAATATTTTTCCCATGATAGATATCCACAATATAAAATTAATAGAATATTTAGAATGAACTATGTACAACAACCAATAATTTTCCTTTGATTCATTATATCTTAAATACCATTTTTACCTTTTAAATAATCATGAATAATCATCACCTTGTTAGTAACTTCTATTTGTACTAGATTATAATATGTATCAAAGATTCTACTTCTCCTCAGACTTTTACTGGAGTATTTTCTAATGTTTTATTAGCTAAAAACCAAGTTACAAATTTTTTATTAATGGAAAACTCAGAATTAATAATTTGTGTGACACATCCAGGCCTTTAATAGTAATTAAGCATGAGCAAAGGCTTTGGTATTTGTCTGTTTAATCATCTTTACCAGTTTGTCAGTAAGTTTTAAACCTATATGAGTTCTAGTAAATGGACTGCTAAGTAAGTGGTTTTGATGGTTTAACATGAGAACTGAAATTTCAGATTATTTCACTGGAACTGTAATATTAGTAATTTTACCTACAGGATGTTATTTCTTTAGTCCTGCATAATCCCTATGGAAATGACTGTGAAAACACCCATTGTTATCAGAGACAAAATTTTGAACTCAAGACACCTGTAATATGAGATAAGGCAACTGGAGTATTCAAGATGGGCATTTTGCAATTAGATTGCACTATGTTGCTTTAATTTTGCTTTTTTCAATCATGACATAAAATTTTAATTTCTGGATGCCATTCCAGGAATTACAGATATTAGAGGAAAAGAAAACTCTCACTGAACACTGAAGGACTTGTTCAGATTTTATTCTTATTAATACACATTCTTCAAATTTTAATGTCCTAGCATAAATAGTATTTCTTTAATTTGTTCTTTTTTTTTTTCAGTACTCATGATTAGTGCTGCTAAAATCTTCATTTCTGGTATTTATCTGAAGTTTAGTAGGGTGATCCTGCCTATGAAGGGTTGACTTAAACGTGTAAGAAAAAAAAAAAAAACATTAAAGAAATGTCAAAGGAGGAGATTGAAAGATGGAATTTCCAACAGTGGTGAGGAATCAGGGGCTGGACTAGACAATATGGTGTCTTCTTATATGAAAAACAAACAAACTAACATGAAATTAACACTGATGTTTAACAGGCTATAGGCCGAATTCACAAAGGTGAATATAGACAATGTAGTTTATTTTTTGTAGCACTACATATTTTACTATGATTCCTCATGCCCAAGCTGGGAAACATGAAAAATAGGACTGGTTCCTCTTCCCTTGCACCCATCTGCTACTGACAGCAAATACCACTGGTCAAGAAGCTTCTGCAGTTAGCTTGCAAGACTCCTTTCTATAGAAACAATAAAATGAGGCTGTTTGGAGAGCAGCAGTATCATCCACAGGCTTCAGTGGAACTTTGCAACATTTCTAAAATTCCAACATTCCATGTAGCAAACAAATAAACCAACAAACAAACCAGCAACAAACACATAGGTAAAGAAAACTCTCAGAAGATAGAAATGGTTACTGAAGAAATCACCTGAAGAAAATATATCAGCATCTGAAAAGATTGAAATGAAGGATTTAAACTTTCAAAAATTCTAGGTATTGCAAAGAAACAGCAGAAACTTAAGAGAAGAAAAAAGTATAACAGGCAGAAATCTACCCAAGATTGCCCCAGGAGCATCACATCTTGTTGTACAACATACTAAAAGACCAAAAAGGTTCATGTACTTCTGCAGCTTTAATTTTGCCTGAGGTTACAGCTACATGCAGAGATCAGTTAGGGCTTGCTTGCTTAAAAAAATCCCAAACTCTTCAAATGACACCATAAGCAATGGAATCACTAAAATATCAGGAGACATAACAAGTAATTGAATATGTCAAATGAGTGAAAAAATTTTCAATATATTTGCTATATATTGAGAAGAAAATACTGCAGATTATTAGCAATTGTGGTACAGGAAGGATACCTCTGCAATGATTGTATATAAAATATGACATCAATTAACCAATCCTAAGATATTTCATTCTTATAAATGAGAGCTGGACCAGATCTGCCTCTTGTGACTATTCATCACAAATACTTGAGGGTATTTCTTTTACCATTCTTGTTTAATATTTCAGTACTTTGGCCTCATCTCATTAACATTGTCCCTTTTTCTTGCAGTTAGTTGTTAGCTATTCCAAAACACTTCAAATTAAGCAATGTGAAGTATTAAAATGTAGTGCTGTGTGTCCTCAGTAAAACCTCAAATCTCCTACACAATTTATCCAGATGATAAAAAATTTAAGTATAAGCTCAACATTTCAGAGACATTGCTGCAGATCTGTACTAACTCCATTTTTCTACCAGCAGGATCAAGGGTACAGTCTGCTTCGGAGGGTTTACAATGCTGCTATGGCTCTAACTGGGCAATTAAGAAACTATCTGTCTATAAAGATCCCTTAGACCTGAGGAGCAAGGATTTTTGACTGTAAGGATAGAGAACTTTTTATTAAAATGTATACATTTTATTTAGAAAATACCAAAATATACTACATGACAGGAAAAGATCAAATCTGTTGTAAATAAACCTAACAGACTGAACATGCTAAGTGTGATTTTTGTCGACACAAAACTTAATGAGTGTGGCATGAATGAAAACCACAGGAAATTCCTCCTCATATCAGCTGTAAGGCCTCACTGCCTGACCTGACCTAGAAAGGTTTCCTGTTCACCAGGGCTCAGACTAAGGACAATCCAGTCTGCCAATCCTCATCCAGACCTCAGACCATTACACTCTGCTCATCTCCTGTGTAGGTGCTGACACTGCCACAGGAAAACCTGGAGAGGATCAAGCTTGCTTGCCTGTCTCTAGAGGTGACAGCAAAGGGCATAGAGGGATCGGGTGTTTCTCTTCTCAGTCCTGTTGACCAAGGGAAATATCCTGAGATGCGACAGGGTTCTGCTGGTCAACAGCTGCTTGCACACTTGGTGTTGACCAAAGTGTAAAGGTTTAAGAAAGGTCAAAGTATCTGGTTCTTTCAATTATCTGCTTAAGGACTATTCAGTACAACACAAAAGCAAAAAGCAAACAGTTTAATTAGGCCCACAGACCCACAGACTCAGTCTCACAAACATTAGGTATTGTGTGGCAACAGGGACATCAGAGAAGATCAAAGCATATCAGCCACTGAGGGGAGAGGCTCAGGCACTGTCTTGAAGAGTGCCATCTTGTGCCTGGTGCTGTGGCACTTTGCAGAGGCATGACACAGCCCCGGGGCTCTGAGAGTCCCAAGCAGTGGCCTCTGGGTCAGTGGAGAAAGGTGCAAAGGGGGCCTCACATGCAGACCAAATCTCTTTATTATCATGTCACATAACTTGAATATTGTGCAGAGGTAAGGACAAGGGACAAAGCCAGGACCGTGGGTTTTAAGGGACAGAATCAGGATGAAGTTTATAGAGTCAAGGGGACAATAGGGAGAAGGAGGGACACAGAGTGAAGTTTACAGAACATAAAGCCAATGGGAAGGCTAATATAAGGAGGTTTATATAAACAAACCAATGGAGCTTTGAAGAATAGGGAATTCCCCAAGGGGCAGTCCAGGACAGGGCTGGTAGTAGGGAAGATGGACAGGAAACATTCAGGAACCCCCCCTGCAGGGTGTGGGGGGCATGAAGAATAAACTGTAGAGTATTAAACCACAAAATTACACATTTTAACAGAAGAGGGTTGGCCTAAATTCATCACTCATACAGAGGGGAGAGAAGAGTTACATGAGCATTTTGGTATATTTGTTGTGACTTCTGGAACTGTATAAAACTTACTGTTGGCTGTTTGAAAGAATTTGTGGAATATTCAGGTGAAGAACAAGTATGGTAAAAGGGAATAAGGGTTCTAAAAGGGTTAATGTTTTGTAAGCCTGCAGTCAGCCAATCAACCTGTCTGACAGAGCTCTACACCTGAGGGCAGCAGTCTGCCCTATCTTATAAAATATTACTAGTGAAATGTGAATAGTGAATTACTATGAAATATTCCTATTTTTTTTTTCTTTAGAATCCCATTCTACCCTATATGTGAGAGCTGCAAAGTGTGTGAATGGTAGGAACTGGAGGAGAGGCCTCGAGCTAGATGTCTTGTTGATCTGTCTAGTATTCAGCTTAGAGGACAGCAGTTAGTGATCCATGCAATGGCTAATCCAGGGTCGTATATCTGTGTGATGGATAGCATCTGACCACAACTTAGTCAAGGTTTATTCAGTAACTTTTTTGTGCATAATCACTACATAATTATTCAATGTACATTTAACATAACTCTACGCATAGAGTATTGCATTTTCCTCTTGAAGTATTGTAAGAATTTGTTCATGACTTCAATATTTTCTAAGAACATTTGAGTGTATTGTCCGAGGGAATGTTCAAAATTGTGCCCACATTTCAGATTTCACTGATGTCTGTGATTGATGGATGTGTTTTGTAAGCAAGGACCCATCAGAATACTAGTGAGTTTAATGAGCAAACCTAATCACAGGTATAATCTGTGCAGCATGCTCTGCCCTGATCAGAGGTACACTCAAAGTTTTTATCCTCTTGGGGTTCTAAGCATCAGAATCTCCACTCAAAACTTTATGATCCATGTTCCCAGCATCAGAAGAGATGTAAGATTTTATACCTACCTGTCTTCCTTTCTGGGCTAATGATAAATATCAGTATTTATCTGTAAAATGTATCTGTATATACTTATGTCATAAATAATTATTTGCTTTGCAAGATTTTATGTCTTTTTTATTTACACTCAAAAACAATTAGCACTTCCCAGTGTGAAACAGCCTTGGGAAATGGAGGGACTAGGGTGTCAATATATATGCAATATAAAATGTATTAAAGTTATGAGTTCAGGCAGCTGGAGGCACCGTGAACCACAGAACTCACAGGCTTGTGTGCCAGCACTGAAGCAGCCAGGGTGTACGTGCAAGTGGGAGAGGTCTAAGTGCCAAGAGCTAGGATTATCTGGAAGTATGTGTGTTTCCTCAGTGAATTCAATCCTGCGTGCATGTCAGTGTGTTTAATCCACTACCAAAGATCTACAAGGACTAACTGAAGAGTGGGAGAAGGCCTGTACCTGGAAAGATGCAATTCCTAAGCCAGAGGCTGGGTGAGCTCAGCCTCTGAGAATGGATATTAGGCAGACAAGAGTCTGTACAAATATGTGATTACAGAAGTGCTTCTGAGATGACTGTGCAGCATCAAGCTGGACTGTCCAGATGGTAGAAGACCTTTGTACTGGGTAAGGAAACCCAGCATCTGGGCATGAAATTGCTGTGAAATATTAGCAAGATCCTTCCCTGTGCTATGAATGCAGCAAACTTACTCACTCAGTCTTTAAAGCACAGAGATGTGACACTAAGTCCTCTAATAACAAAAGGTTCTTGTAGTTAAAACAGAGAAGAAAAGTGACAATTTAAAAATTAACTTAAAGCAATTAGAGGATTGTTGTTCCCTGTATTTCTTGAGAAGTATATTTAGGGCTAAGTCTTAGCAATTCTTAAATTGTTTATTAGAACAGGAGTAAATATTTGATGTATACTATTTTTATGCTTAATAGAGCTATCAACACCAGGGGCACACAGGTGTTTTCAGGCTGCACATACAACAGCAAGTAGGTCAGCTATTTAAAAATCAGATACTCCTTTAAGATTATTAATGAAAATATTGCTTAAATATAAAGTTACTGTTCTACCTATTCTAATTTAATTTTATGCACTTATAGCAGTTTGATGTATTCATGTCATTTTTTGTAACTTGGAAATATCTTCCACTAATCTGAGACAGTAAAAATAGATGTGTTGATATCTCATGTTCTTCACAGAATCTACTATGGGGCTGTGGACTGTAGTTTGGATATGGGCTGAAGATAGTATTGATAATTATTACTGAGTGATGTTTGCACATCACTAAGGACTTTTCTGCTTCTCACCCCAGCTCACCAGTGAGGAGGCTGGAAATACAGAAGAAGTTGTGAGGGGACACAGCCAGGAGAGCTGACCCTGACTGGCCACAGGGATAGCCCATGACATACGGCACCATGTTCAGTATATATCTGGGGGAAGAAGGCAGAAAAGGAAGTGGTGTTTGGAGGCAGTTTGGAGTGGTGGCATTTGTCTTCCCAAGTAACTGTTCTGTGTGATGAGAGCTCTCCTGGAAATGGCTGAACACCTGCTTTCCCCATGGGAAGCAGTAAATTAATTCCTTGTTTTGTTTTGCTTATGTACATAGCTTTTACATTACTTATTAAACTGTCTTCATCTCAGTCCATGGTTTTCTCACTTCTATCCTTCTGATTTTCTCCCCACCAGAAACTTCCATAGTTCTCAACATGTTCAACACCAGAAAATTCCTGTAGTCATACAGATGCTCAGAAATAGAGCTATATTGCCTCTGATGAAGAATTGCTTGTTCTTTTTAAAGCTGTTTTTACTGTTGTTCATACTTTATGTAAACTGAAAGAGCTTGTAAACTTGAATATGTGTGTAAACTTGAATATACAGTGTGTACTTATTTCTAGTGATTTTACACTAATTTATATGTCAATAATATCATCCGATAAGTATTGGAGTTATGAGCTGTAATCTCTCTCAATCATCAAATATTTTTGAAAATAATCATTCATGTTAATGTATTTTATATTCACGAGAACAACTATTGAGTTGTTCTTGACATTATAATGAAAATTGTATCCAGATCATCTTCTGAATAGTACTATTTTTTATCCTGAGAAAAATTATCTGTAATATTAAGTTCCAAAGCCATTGATTTTAAAATTGAATTTTTAAGAAATTAAACTACTTGTTCCTTCTCTTTCCTTTGGTAATATTTGAGACATGCTGTAATTCATCAGTCATTACTGTAATTTCTTCAGGGTTAAGAAGTACTAATTACAAAGACTACAGAAGGTCAAGAAAAAAAATTCTGAGATCAGAAACTGAATATGTAATTCTGTTAGCATAAAATAAAACACAAGGAATTATTACATAATGGGGGGAGGTTGTTTTTTTTACTTTACATAATATCTCAACAGTTATGATTGTGCTAACACTCACAGTGCTAACACATTTTACTAAGAAATGTCTCTCTTAAACATTGTTGCAGTGAAAACTTTACTGTCCTAGTATCTCTTATGTTTCCTTTCTGTTGTATTCACCCTTGGATGTTCCTGTGTACTGATAAAAGATTGTTTTGCTATGGCTATGACAAGTTGTGAGCCCCTCATGTCTTTCCCTGGAATGTAATCATTGACATGGTGAGAATTTCTTCTTTCTCTTTGTCTGGATGGCCATGATTTTAATGACAATCATTTGGTCTTCTTTTCCCACTTAAGTCAATTGTTAACCTCTCTTCATAAATATTGTTTTTACTGCATTAGTTTGCAGCTCTCTGTTGTTTTCAATGGTACTGTATACGTGGCTTTTAATATGTATTAGATATTTATCTTTTTTTCTTTTTGCCCCTAAAATGAGGTTTTCCCACCTTCTCAGTTTACATTGTTACAAGTAACTTACCATGCATGAGTTTTTGATAATTCAAGAGCCTTTTTTCATCTGTGGTATTATCTGGCCCATAGCTTCCAGATCTCTGTTGTCACCCCAGTCTAGTATTCCTTCACATACATCATAACTGTGCAGAGGATAGGGGGAAAGGCCATGGATGCTGTTTGCCTGAACTTTAGTTAAGCCTTTGGCATTGCTTCCCACAACATTATCCCAGAGAAACTGGCTGCTCATGGTTTACACAGGTATGTTTGCTGGGTGAACAGCTGGCTGAACGGCCAGACCCAGGCAGTTGTAGAGAATGAGCTTAAATTCAGTTGGCTGGTCAAGGATGATGAGTTCTCAAGGTCTCTTTACTGTGGCCAGTGCTCTTTAATACCTTTATCAATGATCTGGATGAGGGAATTGAGCACATCCTCAGTATATTCAAAGATCAAAAGAGTTGAGAGGGAGTGTTGATGTGCTGGAGGGTAGGAGGGCTCTGCAGAAGAATATGAAGATGCTGGATTGATGGCTGGAGGCCAGTTGTAAGACACTCAACAAGACCAAGTGCCAGATCCTGCACCTGGGTCACAGCAATCCCATGCAGTGCTACAGGCTGGGGCAGGACAGTTGGAAAGTGGCCCAGTGAGAAAAGACCTGGCAGTGTTGGATAGCTGGCTGAACATGAACCAGCTGGTGCACAGTGGCCAAGAAGGTCAATGACATCCTGGTCTGTTCACAAAAAGTGTGACCAGCACGACCAGAGTAGTTATTGTTCCCCTGTACTCACCCCTGATGGGGCAGAACCTCCAATACTGTGTTTGATTTTCGGCCCTTCTCTTCAAGAACCATGTGGAGGTGCTGGAGCAGGTCCAGAGAAGAGCAAAGAAGCTGATTGAATGGTCTGAAACACAAGTCTTATGAGGAGCAGCAGAGAGAACTGGGGCTGTTTAGCCTGGGGAAAAGGAGGCTCAGGAGAGATCTTCCTGCTGTCTATAATTATCTGAAAGAAGGTTGTAGAGAGGTGGTTGTTTGTCTCTTCCCCAATTTAACATGTGGTAGGACAAGAGCAAATGGCCTAAAGTTGCACCAGGGGAGGTTTAGGTTAGATATTATAGATATTAGGAAAAAATTCTTTACAGAAAGATTATCAAGCTCATTAGAATGAGTTGCTCAGGAAAGTGGTGAGTTTCCATCCTTGGACTTATATAAAGGAAATGCAGATGTGACACATGGGATGGGGTTTAGTGGTGGACTTGGCCATATTAGGTTAATAGTTTTACTCTGATATTAAGAGCCTTATCTTATATACCTTAAGGATTCTATGACCCTATAATTCAGTTATTCTAGGACCTTAGACAGTTCCTTCCACACAGAGTAGCCAATTGTTATGTATATCACAGATAAAAATAAGACATAGAATGCACAATTACACAAAGTTTAAAAATTACTTTCATCAAAAAATGCAGACTTGAGCCCCTGTTGAAATTCTTGATCTTTCGTAATTATCTTCTATTTTTCTCTTTTCCCATCAACCACAATACTAAGGTATTTTTCACCAAATGCATTGGCAAAATTAACTTGTCAGTACAGCCATCTGAAAGAAATGAAGTCTCATTAATACCCTGTTTGACCTCGAGGATTTCCAGCAGAATACATTACAGGACAATTTGACTCTCTCTGATTGATTTTGTCTGACCTTGTGTAAATAACAAGAAATTAAAATAGTAAAAAAAAAAAACCCACACAAAAGAAAACACCCCACAGTACAAACCTTTCACTACTTTGTACATCATGCCTGTCTGGTTAAGTCAAGACTTTTTTGTCTGTAATGCAAGTTAACAGCAAGTTTTTTAAAACTGACCTAAGAAACTTTTGATATGGCAGATGAATCCTACAGAGACAAGCACTCAACAATATCTGACCATGCTTTGGATTCAAAGGGAAAAATATATATCATTTTACTGGAAATGGGAAAGTAGAAGATAGATATAAATCAGTACAGGAAACTGTCTTGAAAAAACACCATGCAGGAAGTCTGCAGAAAGAAATCAGACAAGATATCTAGTGAACAATAATCCTACAGACATCATTCCTTTATTTCTACTCTTTGTATTTTTATTTTCTCTGCATTGACATCAAACATGTCCATCATAGCTTAGAATCACCAACATTTATTCTCAAATTTCTGTATGAAGAAAGGATTTTCTTATACTTCTTTCATAATAACATGGTTCTTCTACCTATGGAGTTTAATTAGATCAATATCATTCATCATTTTCATTCTTCCTCAAAAAAAAAAATGTTTCCATTTTTTTAAATTCTCCATCACAGTAATTGCATTGTGCTAAATTATTTTCCTGTTTGCATATGACTCTTTCCTAGAAAAAAGAAAAAGAAAAAATACCTGCTTTCCTCATTCTTTTATGTAGATGTAAAAAACCATCCCTTAAGGTGATAATCAGCTTTGTGCTAGGCTGAATTGCAGAGAAACTGTTACTTCTAAATCTTCCTTAGTCTAGGTTTTCCAGGACTTAAGTGATTATCCCTAAAACTTTTCATGAAATTAAACTAATAATTTTCTTTGATATTTTAATGTTTTCATCTGTTCTATAACGGTAAGGACGTTTATCGTAAAAGCTGGTAATGTCAATGAAGATATGTGTATTGGGTTTGCATCGCCTGGTTTTTGGTAGCATGGGGGGTCTACAGGGGTGGCTCTTGTTATCTGCTAGAAGCTTTTTTAGTGTCCAGGAGAGCCAATCCTGGTGGCCCCAAAGATGGACGTGATGCTGGCCAAGGCTGGCCCAATTTGGAATGGTGGTAACACCTCTGTGACAACAGATTTAAGAAATCAAAAAGAGGTGACACAGTTTTAATTTCAGCCAGAGAAGAGCAGAGTGAGATGCTGTGAGAAGAACAACTCTGCAGAGACCTAGGTCAGTGCAGAAGGAGGGGCAGGAGGTGCTCCATGCAGCCTGTGGTACAGACCATGGTGAGGCAGCTGTGCCCTGCAGCCCCACTGAGGATCCCAGAGATCCACCTGCATCCCCTGGGGAAGCCCCTCACCACAGCAGCCAGAGCAAATGTGCAGGAAAATGTAACTCTGCTGATGAAGAAAAGGAAGAACTGGAAAATAAAAAATCAAGTGTTGATAAAAAAATGGATGGGACAATAACGAATGGGTAAAATAATGGATAGAACAGTTAAAAATCATGGTTAGAGTATTAATAAGAGGGAAACTAGCAGAAAGGTATAAATAGAATGAGCTGCTGGTCAAAACAAATCACCTTCTTAATAGAAAAACCTGAGAATGAAATGTTGAAGAGTGGAATAGAAGAGTGTGATTAAGAATCACACAAGAAAATAAAGTCAAGGAAAAATGGACTAGAGGGACATTTGTGACATGAATATGAATGTGAAAATCAGCATCAATGACGATGGAAGATTAGATTCTTCACGCTCATGCTTTCTCTCAAAGTCCTACAATATCCCAACTTGGTTGGATGAACCAAATGCTTCTCCTTGCAAACCTTTGGCAACGTAAACAAGGAGCTTTGTATGGGTAGGATTTTGCAGGTGACTAAGAGGCAAATGTACACTCAGATCAAAAGTGAAGCTGATTTAGGAGAGTTAGTTCAAAACGTGCCTGCATTTAAAATCTCTAAGTTCAAGGGTCATAAAAATGAAATTTAAGGTCCAAATACTCAGTAAATATACCCATACTCACGAGCTCAGACACTTGTTTCACAAGAGCAAATTTAGGAACATGGATATACAGAAATATGTATTTTGTTATAGGCCTTCTTGAAATATTGTTGGTAAGCTGGTGTTTCAGCTGAGAATGAAAAAAAAAGTTTTTTTTTTTGGTCCTTTGTAAACCTGGCAAGTATTAATTTTGTCAGAGATGAAATAATCCTAAAATCTCATCCCAAAATGGGCCTCCTAGAGTCTGGAAGATTACTGAATTACAATTTAAAGAAATTTATAGCAAAGATGATTGACTAAAAGTCTCTGAAATGACTAGGAAAAGAGAAGGAAAAAGCACTTCACTTTCTGATGTGAGTAAAGTGAGGAGAATTGTACCTGTCCTTCAGTGTTACGTTGAGTGGGAGAAGTTCCTTTCTCTCTCTCTGTCTCCTCCTTGACTTCTCTCTCTCCCCTCCCCACTCTTCAAATATCAATCCCGTACTTATATGAAAAGTTTTATATTTGGGCACTTAAAAAAATGTGCTCTTAATGTAGATGCTCTATACAGATGATTAATATTGAATTTTAATTTAATTTAACTTAACAGAATTTAATTTTTAACAGAAAATTAAAAATCGGTTTTGATCCCAGCCTGAGTCAAGGGAGTGGCAAACAGCTCCTTTTGAACAAAGAAGGGTTTTCAGAGAATGACTACTTAAAAAATGTCATCCATGCCAGGATTAACAGAAGCTAGCAGCTCCTTCCGAGCTAACAGCTGTTCCTAACTCTGTCTAGGCACGGGGAGTTGTCCACACCATGAAACTCTGTTATCATGGCTGAACAGAAATCTGCTCGATGATGCATTCCCATCCTGTGTCCATCAAAGCTATTGTGAACTCTGAACGAGCTGAGGAGAGTGTCCAATTGATTCAGAAGCATTTGAGATTTACGGCAAAAGTTGCAAGCTCACCATAACAAATTTAGCCATTATTCAATTGTTGAAAGTAAAAATTGTTTCCATCCAAAAATGTATAGAATCTATGTAAGAAAGTACATACCAGTGGCCTTTGAAAGCAAGATCCATATTTTATATAATCTTTTTATAACAGATTTTCTAGAGCTAATAGAAAGTGTTGATCTCTCTAGTGTCTGACATTTTACCCATACCTAGTTTGAGCCTTCAGTTGCTGTCATTAAGCTTAGTACACTATTCAAACAAATATGAAGATTATGTAGAATGGAGAAACAGGAAGTATTCTGAAACACTGCCATCTTGAGATACAGAAAAGAAGAAAAGCCAAGATTTTCCTGTTCTACATGCTCAAGAAAGAAAGATAATCTTTTATAATCCTCTTCCTAAGGTATGCCTTTTGATTCTTGTTAAGTTTCTGAATGCTGCTCTCAGCAAAATGAACACAATTTTCTTTCAAAGTAATTTATTATCATACTTAATGGCTAAAATACATTTTGTCATTTCTTGAGAAAAAAGAGGAACCCAGAAACTTTTAGGAGGCTACTCGTTTTTCCTTAAGACTACATTTGGTGAAGTTGTATTTGGTTCTGACACAATTTGATTTTGTTCCTTAAGAAATTTTTTTTTCCTTTTCTTCTAATCATTTTAAGAAAAAGGCAGGCAGAAATTTTTAGTTTTACTTGTTGCTTTTTTCACGAATAAACCAAATGAAGATCGTTGGATCCATGGTCTGCCATCCTACTTAAAATATTGAAAATGCCAGTAATTTCCATCACAATGGAAATACTGTTTCACTCTGCTTCAATAATTCCAACAACTGAAAAAATAGTCAATTTCCTATTAATAATGCTAACGTTCAGCTGGCATTTGCAGTTTAAGCTGCTTACCAGTTTTCTACTAAATATGCTTCAATGACTTATTTACTACCTTGCTGAAATCCTAATGTACAGATGTACAGGGATTATTCTTTTCACCTGCTGAGATATAATTTTGGACTGGAATTTATTGTCTATTCTAAGCATTCTGTCAAGAAAGTAGATTAATTCAGGGACATGAAGACCTTTAATTTATTATAAGGAAGTATAGAAAAAATAATGTCATGTCATCTATAACATTTAAATAAAAGGGATATCAGAATATTTCTTTTGTCAGGGTCTGATCAGAAGAAGTAACTAGAATGTAATATGAAACCTTCACCAGTAAACTTGAAACAGACATCCCAAGAGGGAATGACAATTATGACAAATCTTCCTTTATGTGGCATATTTTATGTGTCAGTACGAGATGAAACTATGCACAAATTTAATCTTACAGACAAGACCTCACTTTCATTAGCAGCACATGGAGAAGAAGTGCAGAAGCTCACTTTAATCTCTCACTGTCAAATAGATTTTGCTACTTCCATGTTCTTTTGCAGTCTTTCAAGTTAATAATCTTGATTACTTCTACTCTACCAATTCCAAGCTGCACTGACTCTTCCTATTACAGAAAATAATCACAGGCATGAATATTATTCTAGAGGAGACTTTTAAATGTCTGAAGTGGTTATAACATACCTAATACGTCCAAAAAAAGATGTTTCCTCTCAAAAAGATGAATGGCTATAAAAAAGAATACAGAACAAATAGTCAGCTATTAGCACCGTGTCAACATTCTTTCCTACACTAATAAAATATACCTAAAAAAATATTAATTAGGAGATTATTTTTTTTTCTTCCCCAGGCAGCTGAAAATTCTTACCTGCACTTTCTTTTATAGAAAATTTGCTTCATGTCGAAGGGGAAACTGTGGTTCTAGTGGTCTGAGTAAACATGAAGATGAAATTATCTTTTAGCCTTCTTTGTCAGTCGTACCTCAAAACAGATAAGATGTACACATAATTTTTATATCTTTAATCACTTGGGTACTCACATTTATGTAAAAAATCAGCTGAAAGAAAAGGGAACAAAAACAGTCCTTTGATTTTCACATACTTGAACTGCAAAGGAAGTTTAATATAGGAATATAAGACTTACAGCTTTACACTGGAGAAATCAATGTCTAAGTGTTTTCTCACTGACTTCAGTATCTCACGTGGGCATCAGTCTAGCCAGAAAATCTTTCATTTCTTAATTACTATACTTCCAAAAAGCCTCTGATCTGGAGAAAAGTCATCTGAATCATCACAAATCTTAAACCCTTGTGGAATTTCACTCCTCAAAGTAGATAAAGAAAAATTTAATGCAGTCAATATTGTTGCAAATCATAAGCCTAGAAACTATAAGCCTAGACATCTAGAAAATGTGTTTAGGAAAAGGTTTTTTTCTTTCTTTTCAGTCTTTTGTGATTGAAACTCCCAAGATACTGCTAGCAGTTCAATTCCCAATCTCCTAAGAGGCCCCATATGAAATAGATGCTTCATTCCAGCTCAAAATCAGATTTTCCACAAGACTGCTGCCGTTTTCATTTATCACTGAAGAAAAAGTCAAAATTTCAAAGATGGCACTCAACAGGCACCAGAAGTACCTTAGGTATTGTTTGTGCAGCTGTGGTTATAGTTACACTGACTACAGTTGCATGTATGGATGATACAGTTGTATCATTTATATTCAGCTGTAATTAAAGGTTATACAGGTGTGGGAAACTGATAAATAATGATGTATCTGGTGGTGCTCCTTGAAATTCTGACTGGAGGAAATTATCAGGTAAATTAAGGACATCTGGTGCTATATAATGAACCTTGGAGAGAAGTATTTGTGAAAACAAATTAATTTCCATTATAGTCTTTATTGATTTTTCATTATAAGAGAATGATTTTTCAAAAAAAAAAAAAA
>VXBR01005240.1:693669-738689 GCA_013400215.1 Cisticola juncidis
TTTTTTTTTTTTTTTTTTAATATGATTTTTCTGGCACAAGGAGAAGACTTCTCTCAGCAGTTTATTCATATTCCCTTCAGGTGTGATTCATCCATTTTATTAAGAGGTGTTACAGAATTAAATGCAGTTCGTGCTAGGTGTACAATGACTCAGAACCCTGCATAAATTAGAGTCCATTGTGTTGTGTCTTGTCACAGGGATAAAAGCAGCAGTGAGCTTTCAGATGCTTTTAAACGTTGTTTGTTCACCGTGAAAGAACTGATCTAAAGTGCCGTGGTGTCAGTGTAGGTTGTATATTTTTGTCTTTTGGAAGAGATAACTGTATCCAGTTGTAACCTTGCCATGATGTTTATATTCACACACGGCAGGAAAACACGAAAACAGGTAACCACAGCAGCATCAGTGACAGAGTGAGTAATTTAACCTTGGTATGTGCTCTCCTACACCCACATCTCAGAACAACCTGCTCAATACGAGACACCTTAATCACCTGCAGTCACACTATGGATATAATACAGACGAGCTTGCAGCAACAGCACCTTCAGTGAAAAAAAACCTCATGACTTTTGACATCTCTTCATTTAAAGCGTAGTGTTACAAAGAGACTTGGAAGATACAGCCTCCTTTTTAGCTGTCCATATTAATAAGGCTTGTGAAAAAAAAAAAATCCAATTCAGATGATGTTTCTTCCTTTTTTCCTTTCTGCTATCCACATTGTGCTTATGTCTCTTGTAGAGAGAACAGAAACATTAAATGATTAAAATATTTATTTTTTTGAGATATTTTTCTACCTACTGTTAGAATCCTCCATATAATCTGCTTAGAAATCTTTAACGGGAAAAAATGAGGACTTTGAATCAGATTTTAAAATTACTAGACAAAATAATTTTTAAATTTTAGTTTAATTATGTATGTATGACAACAGTTTTGGTCAGAATCCAAATCTGAGGTAAATGTTCCATCTTCCCTTTTGAAAATATATTTCCTAATGACATCAGCTATGAGATGCTACATAAAGTTAGAACAGAACAGTTCAGAACAGTTCAGAACAGTTGCTTTTGTCTGGACTGCAACACAGAGTCAACATGGGTAATAAAAAGACTATATTAGCTCAAAAAATTTTTATGAAATATCTTGACTAAGATTCTTGCCTGCGAGTTAGAAGACATTCATTAGCACCAGGTTTATAGGATCAGACCCTTTTCTCTCCTTAGAAATTTTTAATAGAGACAAAAGTCCTGTTTTGAAGGAAGGGACAGTCCTTAAGGTGGTGTTAGAGAGATCCTAAACACACAGTTCAGTGCCTGTGGCTGTTTTCCAGCACGGGAAAAGCACTCTGGGGGAAGGAGCTGCCTATCCAGCCAGCTGTAGATGTATTTCCCTTCTAGCTCTTTCAGAAGTGGACTGATCACTAACACAGAGCCGATGGCATTTGAATTGCATTTTCCTGAGACATGTTTTTCATGTGCATTTTACAGTTCACAGCACTTAATGAAAGAGTGATGCCTGTAATGAGAGGGCAATAGCAGCACGTGTTGCCTTAGAGCACAGTGTGAGGGTAATGGGGATGTGACTGAAGTTCTGTTCAGCCCTCAGCAGAGCACCGTGCCAGGTGGGAGAATTCATGCACAACACATTCATGGTATGTGACTGAGATAGAATGCAGAAGTTATTCTGCTGAGTCTGCCATGATTTTTTTTTTTTGGAAGGAAATTTTTGGGTCAGTCCAGGGGGGAACAAAAGACAAACGAGCATGTACTCCCCGAGGTAATTAAGAGACCAGGGCCCTAAAGATAAAATGGGAGCAGACAAGAAGAAAATATAGACCATATTTATACCACTAAGTTAAACATATTAGCTCTATGTACCATTACTTCATATTATCAAGTTCTCTGAGAACTGCTTAAGTAAATTATACTATGAGGAAAATTAACTCCATGCAGGCCAAAATCACCCCTGACTGAATGTGAGACAAGTGTATTTTATATAAGAAAAAACCAAACCAAACCAAACCAAACCAACAAACAAACAGAAACACCAATCCAAAATTAAAACAACTGAGAACCCCTTCCCTAAAACCCTACAATGTTCTCAAACATGAGTGAAAAATAAGTTAATAATTTGGCTCATTTTTCAATTACAGTGATCAAATGTACTTCAAAGAGGGATCTCCTCTAACTACATTTGAACTGAAAATTTTCTCCTCTATAGGCAAGAAATTATGGTTTCTCTGTTGTCACTGTGCATCTTAAGTAAATGAAAGAATCCACTTTGTGTGTTCTAACAAGCCTTTTATGGCAAACCTTTTCCTACATGGACAGATGTTCCAGTAGTATTTGTGTTTTCTAAAAGAGATGGAAAGATAAAGGTTACTAACTGATTACAGATTTTATATAATTAAAAAACAATGACTGTCTGAGACTGTGAGTAATATATCTATATTACTCAATGTTGGAAGGTTATTTAAAAGTAAAATCAGTTAAAAAATGATGTTATAGTCTAAATTTTCACCTAAGCACAGGCTCACCAAGTTGTAGTCCAAGGAAAGAAAAATGCTTCAATCTTCTGTCCAGTGTAACTGCAAGTAAAATATTTTGTAGATGTCTTTCACAGAAGCAAATTACTGACTTTCCCCCAGGCTTTAGTAGTCAAATATTGATAAATAAAATGTTGGTTCCTTTCTTACTACTGGTCACTTTACCTATGGAGTGAAGGTTCACAGCATATGTGCAAATACAAAAACCCAAAAGCACAAGAAACTAACCAACCAACCAATCCAACCAACCAAACAAACAAAACCTAAATCCCTCTTATTTGAACAATTTACCTACAGCATATAAAATTTAATTCACCGTTCAGAAAATGACCAAACAAGGAAACAGAAAACCAGACAACAAAATTTGGGCATTTCAAAGGTTATTGTAGATCATCTTTAAATCTCATAAATGTAGGCCAATGTCTCTCTGAACTTGGCTGAACTTTGGATGAAGTTTGTAGAGCTGTCAATAAGCAATTTGACATAAAGATATACTTGATATAGAATTAATCAGTTTAGGAGTAATGAGGTTAAAGTCCCATCTTAGAAATGCTCTGTTAATTAGACATAGATTAATCAATTTAGTTATAAGACTAACAGAACAGATATCTTCATAACTGATGCTTTTCATTATAAAGAAGGGCAGGTAGTGTAGCCACAGGTGGTAGTGATTTTCTAGAAAATCTATTGCATACTTCAGGATTTGGATTTCTTTTTAGTCCTTTACAAATACATGTGTTTTTAACCAAGTACTTTTAATAATGACTTTTTTTACATAATTTCTTGAAATCATATTCTCAAATAGAAACTTTTTATGTGAAAAAGTTTAATATTGTAAATTCCATTTACCATTTGCAAATACTTTAATGCCTCTGTAATGTGCATTAAGTACTAAGAGTTGACATGGAATGACCTCCCTCTTTTCTTTTGTTTTTATTTATTTTTACACAGTGTGGATTTCCTAATGTCTGTGGAAAATTATACAGGAGCAAAGATGTATAAACTACAGTAAAACAAATAGTATCAGGAAAGGGATGAGAAGACTATAGTTCAAGTCTGGAGAAGAAAAAATAAACATTTATGATGCTAACAAGGTTGCCATAACCTTCTCTCTCTATGTAGAGAGGATGATGGCTACATCTTGCATTCCTCAGTGTGTGAGGGTCCAAAAATGTAATACGAAATGCAAAATACTGTTAAACAATGGCTGATATAATTAAAAATATTTATAAGATTTAAACGAAAATGAACAGGCCAAACTTTAGTTCCCTCTTCCTCCTTGTTTTTATTTTATCTGAGATTATGTCAGAAGACAGAATGACCAACAGTTGCATTCTCAATATGTACTGTCACCCTTTTCTTGTACTTCTTTAATATTATTTTCTTTTTGTTTGCCTTCTTAAAATGATAAAATAGTTTGGGTTGGAAGGTACCTTTGAACATCATCTACCTCAAACCCCTGTAGTGAACACTGGCATCTCCACTAAATCAGGAGACTTGGAAAAAACCCAAAAATTCTCTCACTGCAGAAAGGGCAGCTTAGACTTCATGACAGTAGTTCATATAACCTCAATTAATTGTCTTAACTAGCACATTGATTCAACAATTGAGCAAATAGAATACTTATAAGAATACTTGTTTTTTTATACTTTTCCTAATTTTTGTAATGGATAATTTTCATTGCCTTTCCATCCCCTTTTCAACAGACTGTTCATTTAACCTACTTCCTTGTTGGCTGCTTTCTGGAATGTTTCCATTGCTTGGGATGTTGGCCTACAGGTCCAATATTTTATGGTCATGATTTGGTGGAATAGTATGAGAGCTCCTTTCACCTTTCTAAATTATGTCTGTAGATATAATCCAGTAGACCTTGCATCTTGCAGTCCATTGCTTGTTCCTACTGTTGTTGAGCACAAATTACAAAGAAAATCTTTATGTACTTCTGCAATTCCAAATCCATCATTTTGTTTCAGTCTCACAAATGCTATTGCTACTGGTAATAATAGTATATCAGCATTTTCTCTGTGATTTATGTTCATACTATGATATCCACGTGTTAGACTCTTTTTAACATCCTCCACTCTATCAGATGATGTGGGACAAAAGGTAAAGATAATTAAAATAATTAGAAAAGTTCAAGTATGAAATTTGTGTTAAATATCACAGAAAATCCCAGCCTGCAGTAGGATATTGATATGTTAATTAGCTTGTACTTTCACTAAAAGAAAATGTTAAATAAGGTCTCCACACACTCTATAAGCAGAACAGCTTGAACAATGCTTATCCTTAATCTAAGAAATACTTTCATGAAATAATTCTTTGGGTTTATTACCTCATTTTTATAGCAATATAGTCTTATATTTGACAAAGGTAAGTAAAATTCATAATAAATTTAATATTTGAACAGAAATATTTCTTTTTAGTTTTATAGAGTGTTCATCATCACGCTTTGGCTGAAAAAGGGAGATAGGAATTTGAAAATAATTTAGACAAGAATATGGGAATGTCACACCCTTGCTCATTGAACTTAAGACACAAACCAACTTTCAAGGACTACTTTATGACCTGCCACTTTTGTTGACCTGAGCCACATTAGATATTGGTCTACAAATGAGATAAGAGGTAAATCTATAATGCAGTCAGTTTTGTTATTGTAAAGTCCATTCTCATTCATTTAAAGAGGGATTTAGAATGTCTTTTTTTTCTGAAACCTCAGAAGTAGACAGTGTTAATGTCTAAGTTCACAGCTCCTGTTCCATTTAGGAAACAACGCTCCAAAATTATCCTATGTTGTTTTAGTTACATTTCTCTTATTTATTTTGTGTGTTTTATGTCTTTGCTTCTGCTTCTTCCCCTTTAAGTCAGTCCTTTGGCTCTTTGATAAATAAGAAAATTTCATCAAACAATACTCAATAAAATATCTATGACTAGATATGGTTCATGGATTAATCTTGTTTATTGATTTAAGATATGCTTGAAGATTCACTTTATTATCAATTGCCTCTGTAGCAGGTAACCTGGTATGTAAAAAAATCAGCTATGTTTTTGCAATTAATTAAATGAAAGGATGCTTAGTTATCCCACACTCACACTAGCTCTTATTTAATAGAAAATGTGATCTGCATCTTGCACAGGACCATGTGAATGGAGCCTAACAGCCTTGGGAAGCAGTGGGCATTTGGCTGGCAGAAGAGATTCCTTTCACCACTGCAGCAGCTGCCACGTGCACAGCAACCAACACGCTCATGTCTTTGAACATACACTTGTATGCCTTTACTCTGTGACTATGCCATTTTCCTCTAAGAAAATACATAATCTGTGTCTGAATCTCTTCTCTCTGTACATTCAAGTTGGTGGGGGGGTGGCAAAGATAAACATATTCCAACAGCTTTGATTTAGTTTTTGTTTTTTA
Organism: Cisticola juncidis; assembly: GCA_013400215.1. Classification (NCBI taxonomy): domain Eukaryota; kingdom Metazoa; phylum Chordata; class Aves; order Passeriformes; family Cisticolidae; genus Cisticola; species Cisticola juncidis. The sequence goes on from VXBR01005240.1 coordinate 699,618, forward strand.
TTTATAAATAATCCACTGAGAAATGCAGTATCTGTGGACTCATCTAGCTCTGAAGCAAAGCAGCAGCTGCTCTTGATTCCAGAAATAAATTTTTTTGAAATATTTTGATATTATTATACCCCAATATCCCAATAATTTTGTCCAAAGGTAGGCTGGATGTAATTGAGAAAGATTTTTCTTTTAACATGGCTGTTACCATACCTCTTTCAAAAGGTAACACCAGGTTTTCTGTGACTGTGAATTCTTCAGGCCAAACTGTGACACTGTATATACAAAAAGATGCTTGAACAATGCCATAAATGACAGAAGAGAGCCAAAATTTCTCTTTTGCTGCCAGTTGACTGACACCAAATTCCACACTTTTCTTCTTAAAATAGGCATGCTTTAATAAAGGTATGATAAAGACTCTATTTTCAAATTTCAAAGATTTCAGTAAATTTCAAAAAGCTGAAATTCAATGAACAGCATTGGCTGACCTAGATTCTAACCCTTGAATATAACTTGGTTGTGTCACACACTGCATGCACTTTCCCCTTCTCCCAGCCTTTTTCACCAAGTCTGGGACAGGTTTTGCCTTATTTGATGGATTTCAAAGAACCTTGATGGTTTGGTTTTTAACTCTTTCTGTCTCAAGTCACTAAAAATAGCAACTGATATGTGTGATTCACTTCAAGATCGATGGACAGTTTTTCTGGAATGTTACCGATTGCTGGATTGTGAAATCGAAACACCTAAAAGTAAAAGCACAATATGTTAGCAACTTTCTTGAAAGTACTATTAGACAATAAGTGAGGGTCCAAGGTGAAAAATACCCATGGTCAATTATGATCACTAAAAGAATACACCCCTCGGAGATGGACATACCTGTTTTCATGGATAGCAGCAAAGAGCAAACCTTTCATGTATACAAAACATTCTCTGGGTAATAAAGGTCAGATACAGACTGGATTTTGTTGAGCAGTTTTGGCAGAGAAAGTTATTAGATAGTGAAACAAACACATAAAAAACCTCTAAACAATTTAATGGATATGCTGCTCTAGACTATCTTTGCCTGAAATTAAGAAAAGCTTAGTCTACTCATAAATTCTTTTTGCTTAAATAAGGATCTTACTGGCTGCATGCCAATATTCTTTGGAGAATCAAATGCTTCAGAAGCGTTCAGAGACATGACCTTCCATCTTGGTATTTGTTAAAGAAATTCAGTAATGTCCCAGACAATTTTCTGTGAGACTCAGGTGAGGGAATTTTTTTACAGTTTGGCAGAGCATCAGCATGGCTGAACTTGCTTTTATAAGTCTATGTGAGCTTCCAAACTAAAACCCAGTGGTTTGGAGGAATCATGTGTCATGTCCCACCCTTATGGGGATGGAAGCACTCAAGATTTCTAAGTGCTCATGGTTGAAATTAATGACAGAATTCAGAAGGCCCCCCAAAAAATCAAGAAGTTTTATTAGTAAATTATATACTTGGCATGGAAATTGGTGTGATTGGTGTGTTGGTTCCTAACCTATTATGTAAGCACATGGTAGAAGGTTTTGGATAAAGCACTAGGGTGAAAAGGAAGAGAGAAAGGAAGACACTAATTCAAAATGGGGGGAGGGAAGAAGAGGAGGAAGAGACACACACAGACAGCCAGACACAGAGACAGAGAAGGGAAGAAAAACAATGGAAAGAAAAGAAAAAAGTGAGAAAAGAGACAAGAAGAAAAAAGAAAAGAAAAGAAAAGAAAAGAAAAGAAAAGAAAAGAAAAGAAAAGAAAAGAAAAGAAAAGAAAAGAAAAGAAAAGAAAAGAAAAGAGAAAAGAAAAGAAAAGAAAAGGGAAAAAAGAAAAAGATTACTGGTTCAGCATCCTGGAGGCTCCCCCAGGCTTGGGGAGGTTTCTTTTATGGATAGATTTATCCAGTTGGAAGATAGATTTCTCGGGTTTTACGCAAGTTAGCTATCCTGTGCAGTCTGTTTTTCAGGCCACTTTGGAAATCAGTAGAAAGCTTCAGAGTCCTTAATAGTCTCTATCCACCCCTACAGTCCATGCCCACTCCGTGGCCTAATTCATGTTCTTGCCCTACGGTGTCGTGCTTATCTCCAAGAACAGCAATGAGGATATTTTTCCCACGAAAGAGCTGCTTGGCCTCTCTGTCCACTTGGGCCATTTTTCCAGCCAAATCTTGTTCTTTCCTATGACGTGTTAATACCAACTCCTTGGTTGACTCCACAGCCATCCATATCAGTGTCTGAGAGATACACTTTAGCCCGTTATCTTCTGGGAATTGAGAACTCAAGGGGTCTCACTTTAGACCACTGTTTATAACATACCAAGAGTGGCCTTTAGCCTTAGTCATTTTCCATACTGGCCTCAATTTGACTCAGTAACTTTCTTAGAAGGTTCAATAACAAAAATGTTATGCATTTTTATTCAGGCAAGAAACATAAGTTTTTCAAGGCTGCTCATTAAAAAGCAGGTGCTCATTAAGGCAGCTGTTTTGGGCCACACACCCTGTTTCAGTTAAGTTCAAGAGGGACTTAGCCCAGAGGCCTGGCAGGGGGAATACACCACCATAATCCACCACATGGAAATCAGTTTCTCTGGACCTCTGCATGAATTGATGCTTTGAGAGCAGGGGCTGGGATAAAAAATGAAAGCTTATTTTGTTGCATTTTATAGAACAAGACAGGAATTAGTTCTTATATACATAAAAGATCCTGTTGGCTTCCAGATGATCACAGGTTGGAATGGAAATTCATGATTATCTAAGGAGAGCACTGTAAATAAATTATAGCAAGACTTCATGACACTAAACCATTTTCCACAATTTTCATACAGTCAAAAAGCTGCAAAATAAGTTTCATAAAGATCAAAGGTCTGAAAAGAAGGGAGTTCATAGGCAGAAACGAAGAGCATCCTTCGTAAGATCTTAAATTTCTGTTGTAGTTTCTGGGTACACAACTAATTGCCAGGTAAATTTGGCCTTTATGGCCTCTGCTGACTGATTTCCTTTTACAGCAGGGGGTTCAGATTAGCTATCCATCAGTGCCCTGCAGTTCAGTCTGATCACATAATGTATCCCAACCAGAAGCTGACTTTTTAGTCTCAGCATGTCATCTTCCAAGCAGATTCTGTCACATGTGGAAACAAAATGGAAATAAATCCAGTCGAAAACACCCTTACAAATGTATGAGAATTTGAAAGAACTAGGCTTTTATAATTATCTCTTCTCATTTCCCTCCAACAACTGTAATTATGGATGTGGGAAACTGCATTGTTTCCTTTAGATTTTATACTTTTATAATTCTACCCATGCTTCTACTAGGATTTGCAGGCAAGTACTTAAAAATAATATTTATCTATACCATAATTTTTCACTATTACCATTACTAATGCTTCTTTTACAATGAACTTAGTGCTCAAACTGCAAGCCAGAGAAACAACAATACATGAAATGTCTATTTTAGGAAAGATCTGCAATATGAATGACACCTCTAAAACATTCCCTATGGAACATACACCCCAGTGTCAGAAACATGAACACTCCATAATATGACTTTTATGAAGTGAAGATTGTAAAGGCTTTGCCTGTTTGTTTGGCCAGGGCAAAATAAATACTTAAAGCTCTGTTTCTAATCAGTCCTCATCTATTTTGAAGAACTTGTCTGGATTTTTTTCGTCCTTTTCTCCAGTGCTAACACTTAGCATTGCTATATATGGCAAACATTAGTAAATTAAAAGCACAGCCTTATTCCACAAAAGTCTGAACATTTTCTAAGCTCCGTAAAAACATCTGTCATCATAAATTCTCACTGCTAGAAGTGTCGAATTATGGACACTTGATGTCTTGATTCTCTGACTTGAACAAATGATCAGGGAATACCAGTCTTAGCTATTTATGTTGCATTATGGCTGAAGTCCAGTTGAAATGGAAGTATTACTAGGACATCTCAAGATCTGCATGGATTGCAGATATAAAGATTTGCATAACTTTTATCTCTTTCTGCCATCAAATCCTGTCATGGTACTCTTCAATACTTCTGCTCTTTATGGGGGTGCAGTGGGCTCCCCCAGGGCCCTGTGTGTCCCAGGCAGTCACCAGCAGGTCCGGGTAAAAGATGTGAGATGGACCGAGCTTGCCGCTCCGAGATTTGTTTGTTATAAAAGCATAATATAAATCAAAACCTAACTCAAAGAGCAGAGGCTAGAAGCTGAAAATCTCTAAACCAAAAGTGAAAGAAAAAGCTCTCTTCAGCCTTCCCCAGGGCAGGCAGTGGGTTTTTAGGAACTGCTTTTGAGGGCCAGTTCAGGATAAGGGTCCAACAGGGAGAGGGGAACAAAGCAGGGATTACAATAGTGAAACCAATAAGGGAACACAGCAGTCTAAACAACTAATAAGGCATCAAAGCTTGGGAGATTGATAGGGAAAATCTGGAAGAAAAGGCGGGCTTAGGAAGGGATTGACAGCTACAGTGAAAAATGGAGGGGGGGAATATCCCTTAGGACTAAACTATTAGCATAGGGGACTATAAAACAATATGTTTTTATTTAACATAAAAATGTATTGCAACAAAATTCTACGTACCATCTTCCTCCTTTAGCCTGGCAACATATACTTATACTGTAGAATCACCAAATCATCAGGGTTGAAAGAGACCTTTAAGAGCATCAGTTCTAACCATTGACTCAGAACTACCACAGTAATCCCTATACCACTAAGCAGCAGATACAAACATCTTTTAAACACCTCCAGGAAGGTTGAGTCCAGAGAGGTGACAATCTCTCAGAGCAACCTATTCCAATACCTGACCACCCGAAGAGTGAAAAACTTTTTCCAAATATTTAAACTGAATTTCCTCTTTCTCACCTTGAGGTCATTTTTCATGGTCCTCTCACTGCAGACACAGCAGAAGAGACCAGCTGCACACCTTGCTACAAGCTCCTTTCAGGTACTTGTAGATAGCAGTGAGATCCTTCCTGAGCCTCCTCTTCTCAACACCAAAGTAACCCAATTCCCTCAGCCATTCCTTGTATGACACATTTCCCAGACCCTTCACGAGGTGTCCTTGTTGCCCTTCTCTGGACACACTCCAGCACCTCAAAGTCCTTTTCAAAGGGAGGGGCCCAGAACGGAATGCAGCACTCCAGATGTGGCCTCACCACTGCTGAGTACAGGAGATGATCCCTTCCTAGTCCTGCTGGCTGCACTGTTCTTGATAAGCTGTGTACAGCACACACTGTTGGCTCATATATCTTTAGGGAATTGCTTAGATTGCTCATCAGGAGCCTGCCATATCATTACCTTGCAGTCCTACAAGCATTAGGTTTATTGTCACACTTCATTTCCTGCTTGGAAGGATGAGTTGTGAGCATCTATCTTACAGAACGGGACTGCAGGGTGGTTTTAACAGGTTGTCTCAAAGTGTCTTTATTTAGTAGTATGAAGTACTACACTCAAGAGTTTACAAAATTTATAAATCAGTCTCAGATTTCCATTTTTTGCTGTTCAGTTGTTCCATTGTTTGCTGCAAGATGTTTACAAACTGATCATACCTATTTTGGTTCATATACCTTTCCACCTGAAGCTTTTGCAAAAGATAGATCCTGAGACTTAAACCAAAACAATACAAACAGTTCCTTCACTTATTGCTCAATTTAGTTTAAGTTTTTGAAAATTTTCTCAACTGTTTAGCTTCAGATTTAAAAATAACACATTTACTTTTATAGTCTCTGTCTGCAAGGTTTCTATATTTAAAATATATAAATTAAAACCAAATTCAGGAATATGAATAATCCCTTTACCCTTCCTAATTGCTTTGGTTGGTGGGTTGTTTGGTTAGTGGGTGAGTTTTGCTGTTTTGGCTTGGTTTTGGCTTTTGAGGAGATTTTGGGGGATGTTACTTGTTTGGTGAGGTTTGTGTTTTATTGGAGATTTAAAGTTTGGGGTTTTTTGATTTGGGTTTGTTTGTTGGGTTTATTTTGTTTTTATTTTCCATTTTCTCTAAAATACATTTAGGTGTCTAAGTCTTGTGCTGGATACGTTCTTCTGTTTATTATAAGGTTTGGTGAAATCCAAGACTTTTTGAAGAACAAAGAAATAGCTAAATAGTTGGGCGTTTTCTCTCTCTCTCTCTCTCTCTCTCTTTATCTATCACTGAGAGAGACACATCTGATTGTGTATGCTTCTGCCAATTTCTCGTGATTTTGTTTTTTTTTTAGTAGTTCTTATTTGGAAAATTGTTCTGTAAATCAGGTTACAAAAGTCTGAATTGTGATAAATTGAAAATAAATGCTTTAGCAATAGGAGTACTATAGAATTTAAAGCAAAATAAATCATTACATTTCCAGTGAAATAAACATTAACTTTCAAAGCTCAGTTTTAAAATCAAATTCTTGATTATTTGCACTACACCAAGAAATGCTGCTTTTTAAAAAAAGTTAATTGGTTATTACTGTAACAGTATCAGTAAACTGGTTTCCAGAAGAGAAAAAATAAACTACACTACACTATAAACTGCACTTCTAAGACACTATTTTCTTCAGACTTTATTTCTTAGCACAGAACATTTCTTCATGTTAGTCTTTAAAAACACATTAATTTCTTTCATTCCTGTAAAATACAGCACAAAATTCAGAGGAGTAAGTATGCATACCCAGACAAAAACACAGAGAAATAAGATACTGTTATCTCTTTCTAAAATTTGCAATTAATATTTGATATCTCATTACTATCAGAAGCTGCTGGTAGTTAACTCATTCTGAAAATAAACAAAGATGGGAGATACTCCTATAATGCCTTCAGAGGACAGATATTTATGTCTCATTCTAATTCTTGTGATCTTTAAAATCTACCATTTGAGAACACCATAGACATTTATTGACTATGAAGAACTAGCAGTCACACTAATAACTGCTGTAATATTGCAGATTATTTGCATTCTTAGTGCATAAAAGTGCTTTCAATTTTATGCAAATTGATACTTAGCCATAGTGTTTGAACAGTATTGCATCTGTGAACATCTCACATCAGTCTCAGAAGCAATGAGCAAGACATCATATTGGAAAAATTTTGTCTTGTTTATTATTCTAATAAGAGTCAAAAAAAAAAAAAAAAAAATCCATGCTCAACCCAGTAAGATTCAAAATAAACCATGAAAATTCCACAGAACAGCCCTGAGTGTGTGGCATCATAACTTACATTTCTATCATGTCACAGTTTTTGATCTGAGTGACAGTTAACTTTACAATTGCATTTGCTTTTGCTTATTATAAACCAAGTCCTGGAAAAAAGTGTCTTCAGCTTACATTGACCTCGAGGGAATAATTCCTTTCACATTCCTATAGTTTCTTAGAAAAACAAAGAAAATTACTATTTTTTTCTCTGTTTTCCAAACACTCTGCTGGCTTTAGAACCTAGAATCTTCTGGTAGAATTTTGTGTCTAAGACTTAATGACTTTGATCTTCTTTACATTTTTTTTTAACTGTTACAATTCCAAAAGTGAGGTTGAGACATATTTGAGGGAGGAGACACCGATATATATTGATGCATGCAAGTGAATGTCTTGAGGAATTATGTCCAGGATCAAACAAGACAATGGTTTCTGTGTTGCCATGGTTAAATAAATTCTGTGGGCATTCAAGGCTGGCATTACATTAGAAGAAGGACAATGGAATAAATTTAGATTAAGTGGCAAAGATAACTATTGAAAAGATTTCTATAGAGACACAAGTGAAGACAGATTGTTCAGTGCTGTAGGAAAGGTTGCAAAGTTTTCTGTGAAAGAATAGAATGGAAGAACAACAATTTTAGGCTAAACATTAGGCTTTTCACAACAGTCTTAAAAGAATGGAGGTTTTATATTAAGTTGCTTTAGTGGAACTCATTAAACATAGTTCAGAATCTCACGTAAATATATGCCTTCTGTCTAGTAATTCTATCAGTTCAGCAGATTCTATATAGAGAGTTTTATTATTATTATTTTTAATTATACATTTAGAAGAAAAACCCTCCTTTAAAGTACCTTTTTATGTTGTATTTCTAGAACAAAAATAAAATTGATAGATTTGTGTTGTCCAGCATTACTAGTGAAAAGGAAAATTTAGATGAAAACTTTATGTAAATATAATTTTTCTAAAATCTAAACATGTAGAATGGTGGCATAATTTTAGAGTGATGTTTTAATAACAAAGACGCAAATAGCCTTTTCTGAAATACAGAAATGTCACTTGACTTTTTGATCACATCATAACTAGGTGAAATTTTTTTTGTTTTCTCTTAACTGTTTTTTGCTCAACTTATAACTTCACATGGGCAAGTCTACTATCTGCAAATCTTTGCTTTAAACTTTAGATGCCAAAAGATGTTGCTTAGTTTTTTTTTAAGGCATATTTTTTAAATCCCAAAGCTCTCAGGGGCATTTGGCCTTCTAATTACAAGACATAAATAAATTAAAATTTTCCCCTGATCATGCTAGCTCTCTGCAATAATCAGATTCAATGCAGTATTGCTTATTTCTAGACATAGAGTAATCTGGATTACAGTCTGGAATGAGAGAACTGAGAGTGCACTGTGGATTACTGTGGATACTGAGTGTTTGTGGACCCCATAGAGGGTGAACAGATTGGTAACTCTGTAGGTCTATCAGAGGTGTGAAACAAAACAGAGTTCTCTGCAGACTGTGTGACACCATTTAATCAGCACTACACACTGATCTGTAAAACATAGAACTGGCTCAAATAAAGGGGATTACTGTGCTGTGACCAAAGGTATGTGAGAAGGACTAAATAATCTGCATGTTTCAAATTCCATCAATTCACTGACACTGATAAATTCTGTGTCATATTATTTCTCAAAGAGAATTAAAAAATCCCATAGCATGCATAATAACTTGAATCTTACAAGTTTGGAATTAGTACCGAGGTACTTTCTGTTGTAATAGCTCTGATAAAGCCATTCTTATTAGTCATAGTAATATTTTAGCAAATGGCAGAGGCGTTTTATGGGGGATTCATGTGATGTTATTCCCTCTCTGTGTATGTTATCCATGAAATTAAAACAACATGGAACAAAACAAAATTGGGGAAAAAAGAATTAAAGTGAACAGAATAAAAATCATATAAAATTGAAAATAAAAGGGGAAATTCGTATTTCTTTGGCATGCTGTGCAAAGAGTTTTTGGTTACTGAGGGTCCTGTTTTTTTTCATTGTCCCTAGCACTGGTAAGTCTCGAGACAGTTGTCATTTAGAGAAGGATAAAAAACTCTGACATATAAAACATCTTGAGTTTTTCCATACAACTTTTATATCTAGCCTTGCATCCTGTTTCCAACAATGGCTATATAAGTCACTTCTCAGGGAAATGTATCACTTTCGATTAATAGAACAGTTGGAAGGGACACCTTCCCAAGGACCAGGTTGGCCAGAGCCCCATGCAACCGGACCTTGAATACTTCCAGGAATACCACTTCTGGATGTGTTTCAGTGTCTCACCACCTCTAGAGTGTTTCTTCCTAATACCAAATCTAAACTTATTCCCTTTCAGTTAAAAGCCATTCCCTCCTGTCCTATCACTGTACTCCATAATAAAGGGCTCCTTTCCACTAAACCCCTTTTAGGTACTGGAAAGCTGCTCCAAGGTCTCCCTGGACTCTTCCTCAGGCTGAACAGCTCCATCTGTGCCAGCCTCTCTGCAGAGAAGATCTGCTTGTTCCAGCCTCTGATCATATCATGGCCTTCCTCTGGACATACCTCAACAGGTCCACATGTTTCTTGTGTTGGGGCTCTAGAGCTGGATGCAGAACTCCAGGTGAGGGTTTCATGGGAGGAGCAGAGGGGAATTACATCCTCCCAGCCTGTTGGCCAAGCTGCTTTTGATGTACCCCAGGGTGTGGTTGGCTTTCTGGGCTATGAGTGCACATCACAGGCTCATATTCAGTTTTTCATTCACCAATATCCTCAAGTTCTTCTGCTCAAGACTTATCTTAGACTCCTTTTTGCCCAGTGTGAAACCGTGTTTGTGACTGTCCAGAGTCGGATACAGGACTTGGCCTTCTTGCCTTCAGACACTTTCTGAGGTTCACACAGACCCACCTCTCAAGCCTGTTGAAGTCACTCAGGATGACATTCCTTCCCTAGAGTATGACCACAGCACACAACAACACAGCACACAACAATCCCTTTTTCCAGTCAGTGGAAGCTTCACCAGTGTGTCATAACTGTCCAGACATGAAGGACAGTGGCTTGGCATTTGCCTGTTTCCTCAGGAATGCTGGATACGTCTCAGCAGATCCCTTGAACTTGTGCTCTTTCCAGTTCCTTAGGCATTCTCACACCTGGTCTCCTACAGTGGGCAGTACTTTTTTGTCCCAGTCCATGCCTTTTAATTCTGTGAATTGAGCAGTGTGACTGGACCATTTGCTAGGGAAGACTGAGGCAAAAATACTGATTTTTTTTTTTTTTTTTTTTTTTTTTTTTTTTTTTTTTTTTGCCATGTTGGGTGCTTTCTAAAATAACTGCAAGCTTTTAGAAAATACATTGTCAATCGTGATCATCAAAACTCAAACTGAGAGGAATACCAGTTATAATTTTATCCTGTACCTTAAAGACAAACTGTTTCTTTACAAACAACATGTGCATATTACATAACAGCCAAAATATTGAAAACAAGTGAAATAAGAAGTTTTTACATTATTATGCCCTCCAAATGCAATCATTAGAGAGTCACTAAACTCCGCATCTATTTTACATGTCATGACTATGAACTGTTACTATGAGACAACACTTATGGAAGAGATGAACTGTTTAATGATTTATCTAAGTCTTTTTGCTGGTTTTCTTGTTTGAACTCAGTGAACTAAAAAGGCAGCTATGACCCTAGTGTGATACTAACCCTGCATAGCATCAAATCTCACTATAAAATTAAAAGCAGGTAAATTTGTAGCAAAAGACTTGAGGCTACAGAATATTTCTTGGACATTCAGAATCTAAAGAAATGTAAACCCTCACATGTGTGTAGTCTGCTGAAAAATATGATGGTATGAAACACTGAACAGCAAATATTCTTCATGAGTACTGACTACATGCAATTCACAGAAATATATCAGAAAGGTTGACACAGAAAAATTAAATTCCTAAAGAAAATCCTTCAAGAATAAATATTTGATTTTCATTAACTGACCAATTCTTTCAAACTCAATTAGTAAAAACTAATTGGTGGTAATAGAATTTCAAGATGAGAGAAAAACACAATGTGTATTTGCAAAAGAAAGATATAAAGTGAAAGATGCATCAAAAACTATCAGCAACACCAGAGTAATTCATGAAATGAGTGTTGCCAAGTTTGCGGCTAAAGATAATTACACTTAGACTTGTGCATTCAACTATGAAGTCATTAAAATTGACTCAATTCCCACCCTGCTGCAGCAGTTATCACCTTAGCCACACTGCCTAAGATGACATTAATCCCTCTGAGGAGCTCTGAACTCTGAGCAGACAGCACACCTCCCCTGAAAATAGGACACTTGGATGCAAAGCATGTTTCTTCTCTCCCATGAGAGCTACTTTTTATTTTAGGTCATAGCAGAGACTGGGCTGGAAACTCTAAAACCTCTTGTTTACCTTCTGGCATTGTTTGGGAAGAAATACCTATTCATGGATTGAAGATGTGATAGACAATGATTTCATTGACTTTGTTAAGAAATTTGTCTGGGAAGATGAATGGCTTGACCCTGACCTGAAAGACATTTCTGAATCTTATCCATTAACTCTTACAGAAATAGGGTCATCACAATGTTCATAAATTCAAAATGTAGATGGCAAGATTCATTGTGGAAGGAGATGATCCTGTAGATAATGATAATTTAGTGATACACTACTGAATTTGGGTTCTGAGGGTTCTTAAGTACCATTGTGCCAGTCTTCTGGAGACTAAGTGAATAAGATAGGAATCAGATATTTAGTTCCTGAGTGTCAAGCATCCCAACACCTGAGACTGCACAAGTGGTTGAAAATGTAGAGATAAAACCATTGAGGATTCCTAAGTCAAACTGGAAGATGTCTTTTAGACTTTGGAATATTTTGACGAGGTGTCAGATGTCTTTTTTGTTTTTACTTTATTGATGCATTAACACAGCTTTTGAAACCTTCTGTGTGACTCTTCTATGAAAAATACTCAGTGTAAAGAAATTGAGTTGGATGCAACATAAAGTAAAAATAATTAACAAATACAAAAATGTATATATTCTCTAGACTCAAATGAAATATGCAGGTTCTGAACATTACCTGTGTTTTATAACAAAAATCTTTTACAAGGAAACAACAACAACTGAACAACATTTTAATGATTAATACTATGCGTGATATTGTAAAAATTTCAAAGGTTAAATTAATGCAGTTAATCTTATAAAGTATGTTATATATGTACATGTATATATGTGTATGAAGGAGATGCAGCTGTAATGGATGTATTCATAGATCCCAGCTGTTGCTGTGGTAAACCATTGCACATCAACTAGAAGATAGAACCAAGCCAGAAAATGAAAGGTATAAATAATTGTTCCACAAAGAAGTCAAGATATGAAAAAGAAGACATGGATGGGTATGTCTAGAAATTGTTATGAATATACTCACAATTTCATTTCAGGGTAGGACAAATATTTACTACACTTTTTTTCTTTGAGTGTCTTCATTTGTAATTACAGAGCACAAGCATTTGAAGAAAGATGCTATAAAGTGTATAAATATTGATTTAAAAAGAAATATTAAATTAGACTTGCTTTATATTTTGATAGTTTTGGTTCAGCTGTTTTGGGAGTAGAAGATGAAAAGAGGATATAATTGTTTCACAATGCAGTTTGATTTCAAAGCATTTAGGGACAAACTTTTTCTTTCAAATTTGTCACTAACTTCAGTTAATTGTTTTTGTTTGTTTTGTTTTATTTCCTTCTATCTTTTTATCTCAATGGTCTTTAATTATACAGAAAGTTGTGATCAGGATTTACAGAAAGATAACAATCACAATGCAATCAACATCAACTCCTGCTTCATGAAGGAAGCTTCTCTAGCTTTGATGAGGATTTTCTACTGCTTTCAGAATATAAATTTAAAAAGAGATTTCTTAACTCCCTATTTGACTTTCATTATGTGAACACTGCATAATAGCAGTAGGATACCAATAGCAAAATGATTAAATTAGCCATTATTTCATACTTTTAGTGTTAGCAAAGAGAGACACGCAGTGGTGTGATAAAGATACAGACTGTATGGTTTCAAAAAATTATTTTATTTTGTCTTCTGGAGAAAAAATTAACAACTTAAAATTACATCCTATTAGAAAAATTTGGTGCTGAAGTAATTTGATTATACAATTAATCACTTCCACATAAGTGTTGGGGGGAAAAAAAGTGCACTGAAGATTCATATGGTAAGTTAGTATATAACCATACCCTCCAGACATTAAATTTGTTTTCTTTTAACAGTTTTTTATTTCGTTTTCACTAAAGCTATTTGAAAGAATAGATGATATACCACAGTGGTCAACTCTTCAAAAAAGTGTGTGTCATACCCATTACCTTGCTATCTAAGCATAAAGAAAATTAAGGAAATATTTTTGCCAAGACAACTTACTTTAAAAACACACCCTTAGCTAAACAAAGTAATATGGCAATTCCTAAATTTACTTCAGATGTTGCATAGCAGTCATGGATAGGTCATTTTGCTGTGTAGAACGTGTACCACAGAAGGCATGTCTTAAAAAGAATAAGTTTGGAATTCTGACCTGACATTTGATGGGGAAGTGTCACAGTGAGCTACAAAGGTCAGGATTAGAACAGCTTCAAAGTATTAAAAATGGAAGTGCAAACTGCCAGTAGGAATTTATCTTGGAAAAATTGATGAAACAACCCAAAATATTGGCTAGAAAATCAGAAACTGACCTTATAGATCTTTAGATTACAAATATGATGTAAACTCTGACAAACTTTTCTTTACTAGATCTACCTACTCAGCCAAAAATTACTTGATTTTTCTCTAAATATTACCAGTTGGTTTTGGGNCTGCAGAAATGCTTCACGGTGTAGAACCTGATATATGACTAGTTTCTAACCACAGTGTGCAGAACACTGGAAAAATTTCAACCATTACCTGAACTTTTTATGTTTAACTGATTGCATAGCCAGACAGGACTTCAGAAAAAAAAAAATCTCATAATTTCTACTGTAAATCTTTTTAAAATATTTTATATGCTTCATGTTTGCAAGTTACTCAGACCAAGAATATAGAATGAAACCTCTTGGAAGATGCACAAGCAGGTTGCACCATCACTGGTGTCTGTTGTACCAAGTAAAAACTATCAGATTGTTAATTAGGTTAATTAGGGCACTTGAGTTCCTTTATGTTTTGCAAGCAGTAATTGATGTGAACTACTGAATGGAGTTGGACTGCACACTGTAAATAAACAAGAAAACTTCCTTTTAGTGGGTAGTGTTTTAGTGTGGTTTGAATGTCTGCTGTACATGGTCATGGGCACATTTTAGAACAGGTGTTTCATCAACTGATCAAACCAGGACCAAGAAAGTGAAAATTATAATTCTGAAATAGCTGACTTGAGGTGCTTTCTAAGTTTAGTTAGGTTGGTATTATGGTCATTTTCAATAACAAATACATCTTTTCACTTCTGCTGAAAACCTGTTCTTCCTACCAGGATGTTCTTTGCAACTTCAACAGGAATCAGCGTAATAAAACAGTCAACTCTTTCTCAATGAAACCTACTGACAGATGAAGTTAGCAACCCTCAGTGCTGAAATGAGTGTTTCACCAGTATTCTAAATGGAAGCAGATGGCAACTTCCCAGAGAATGTGCACATTCCCCGGGGGAGAGGAGAAATGTTACAGCACTCCACCACTGCACTGAAGCAGATAATTAGGCAATTAGATCTATTAAAAGCTGACAAAAGGAAAAGTATAGATGAACCTTCTCCTTAGGCTTCAGTATGGCAGCACTTGTAATAGCCTAGAAAAATTCACAGTGAACACTGTGAATTTTTAGACCGATTTATTGCAAATTACATGTGTATAATCCCATGCACATTTAATATATACTACAGGTATATATAATATAGGTATATTTTACATATGTCCATATGTGTTTACACATATAATACTTATGTGATTATGAATAATTGTCTTTTTTCAGACTATGGTGAATTTATTAGTAGTCTGAGGCTAATGTAATTTATGCTCCAATTTCCCCCAGTGGACTTGATTCCACACAGATCTGTTTCAGGATGCCAAAATGGGAAGACTGGGAATTATTCTGCTCTTCATGGAAGCTAGTTGTCTTTTCCAGTGTGTCTGGGAGAGACAAATGTTTGCAGTATTATAAGTGGAGAGAAAGCTTCTTTATTTCTTAAACAATACTTTTGCTAGGAAATGAACACATCTTCAGCATGGACTCTCTGTGTGTCTGCACACATCCTTCAGCAACAGTCAGATAAACCCAGCTTAAACACTCATGTCACAGAAAGAAAGATTGTGAAAGTAAAGACTTAGTAAGAATTATGAGTTTTGGGATGAGGCATAAAGCTACTTAAAAACCTGTGAAAATAAGTAGATTTTAGGAAAGGGAATCCTTGTCAGTGTAATGTAGGAAAAAACCCACAAATAAGATCTGATCTGTGAGACAGTTACATCAGCAATTTCCTGTTCATATGATTTAGAGTTAATAAAAAAGATTGATGGAACTGAAACTAATTTAACTCTCATATTTATTGAGTTAAATGCTAAAACTATAAAAAGGTACAAAATAATTGCATCAGTTAGATCTGCTTATTTTTGCTGTATGAGTAAAAACAATAGATTCTACATTTTTCTCTTGAGTCTTCTTTCAGGTACAAAGAAAAAGACATATTTAAAGGTCCTTCCCAGTTTGCTCTTTTATTAGCTGAAAAATGAAGATGAAAATATACATTTCTCTGTCTCTTTCCATATATTTGGGTATACTTAGGCATTTTATTAATAATATATTGCTAATTAGATAATAACATGGTCTCTATAGTTTACAGTATTACTAATAATATATTAGTAACATTATAATTTATATGTTATGCCATAACTCAGGAGTGAGTAATTGTGACAGGTACTATACAAACACAGGAGAAAATAAAGGTGGATTAAGATGCATTTTAAAAAACTTATACTACACATTATTTTAAGACATGCAGTTATAGAAACAAGAATAATAATTCAATTTTAGATGATAGAATAAAGTAAATTCACATCAAATAAATTAGAAAGATCATGATTATAAGGAAATTGAAAGAAACCAAAATTTCAGACATCAGGCAGATAAAACCTTGTGATTTCTGATGCAATGTGGCACAGAATGAAGAAATGAAAATAGAAGAAATAACACAAAAGAATAGAAGAATAAGGGAATGGTAAAGAATAAAAGAATAAAGAAGAATAAAGGAAATGGTAAAAAGACCAAGCAATGCTAGAGAAAGAGATAGCAAACAGTTGCTATGAGACAAAGTTAGGGATAGGCAATACCATCAGCTTCTTAAGACATTTCAAAACTAAGTTCATTAAAAAAAAATTCCTTCCTAAGACACCTATAGCTTTTATGTTGCTTGAATACTTGGTTTATTCTACATAATTTTTCTCCTTCTTTGGTTGTTCCTTTGCAAAAAAAGTGAGAAATTCCTTAGGTTATTTCTCTGCAAACAAGATTTTTTTTTTCTAAATTACCTCACAATTTTATTTACTTTTAAAAACATGATATCCTTGAACTATTCCTACCTCGTTCTGTAGATCAGTGAGTTTTGCATTCTCCTCCAGTAATTTCTGGATAGTTTCCAATTTCTATGACTTAATTGTGAGGCCAAGAATATAAATGTTCTCTCATCACTGCATTGTAATTCTAATGCCCAAACTTTTGTGGGTCTCAGAGAGATAGTTCACATGCATGAGCACACAACTGGGTTTTATGTATAGGTGGTTGTCATTGAGAAAGGAAGCTAGGAAGGTCTCATTGTCCTCCTTGTCCCTCTGCTTTCTTCAATGAAAACTGTTCATTGCATTGGCAAATGCCATTTTAATGCAGGAAATCTAATGTCTCTGTACTCCCTCAGAGTGTCTTTTGAGAGTTTGATTTCCTTTCAAACAAGGAGACTAAATTGACTTTCATCAGATCAAACTAGGATCTTTGAAGTTTCCTTATATGACTTCTTATTGGAAAAAACAAAAGTGGTAAAAACTCTGAGACTATAATTGGGCTTTATATACATTAACTACGAAAAAAATTTAAAAAGCAGTTCAGGCTACATAACCCAAAGATTCCTTCTGGTATTCAATTCAATGGACCTATGACTTATTCTTTTACTGTTTCTCCTTTCTGCTTAAGCATTATGAATATATTACTGAACAACTGAAAAGGCACAAATGGAGTGAAAAGTCTGTGTAAAAAGCAACTAGCTTAGATGTTGCTTTAGTATGCTTAACATATAGTTCTCAGAACTGGTACCAAGGTTATAAAAGTTGTTTGTCTATTACATATATATGGAAGGCAATCTATGATATTTTTGATAAAAGGATGCTATATTTGAGATCCTGTAAGAGATGTAGTAGATTTTAATACCAGGAAATCAAGATAAAGAGACTTTCAAGCAGATTAAAATGAAATAATGTAGTACATATGGTAAAGTATAAAATTAAAATTTTAATTATTTCTAGAATGTCATGTGGTTTTAAGTCAGGGTTATTTATTAATTTTCTTCTCAAATTTCTATATTTTACATTCCAAACAATGTGTATTTGGCCTCAGCATACAAGGCAAACACACTTATGAAGTCATCAAGGTCCAAGGGCGGCCAAGTAATGGACATCCTCATCTTCACTGGTTTTGGTGAACTTTTTCTTGTACTTCCTTAGGCTTTTGTTCACACTATTTTGCTGCTCACATATAAGAAAAAGGGTAATTGTACTCTGTCTTTCCATCATTCTTTCATAGGAATGCTGATTTTCTGCCTCCTTCTCCTCTCACATGAGCGATTATGTCTGTTATCTCCTCAATAACCTCATTTCTTCTGTATTGTATTTCCTCATTCTAAAGTCCTTTTCATCTCACTTTCACGACAACAGCTTTCTTTTTCTAGCTTTCTTAGCTTTCCTAAAGCCAAAAGGTTTGAAAATGCAATGGCTGAATGCATTAGTACCTGGCTGCATCTCTTTGTGTTTAATATATATGCATAAACATATAAAACTTGGAGTATTTTTTCAACTCACATATATTATTTTGTAACTTGTATATGTTTGTATATGTATATAATTTACACATGGGTACATACGCACATGCTTTTGGCCTGATCTGGCTTCTTTTTCTTGTTTTTCAAAAATTTTATGTCTTATTCATTCATTCATTTAAAATTTGGATTTTATTAACAAGCTACTCTATGCCTCTTTTAGACAGTGAAAAGACTAAGAATGAAATAGAAATTCACATTACTTTTCCAATAAACCTGTTTACTATCAAATACTGCAAATGAAAAGCTAATTTATTAATTAAATATTTTCATGCATCTTTCAAATAAAACGTAGTGTGATTTCAGGAAATGAATCCACAATAATTCAGAAATAAGTCTCCATCCTGAGGCAATGATTCATTTCATAGTAAAAGTTGAGGTTATTTTGTTTGATCCCACTTATGACATTAATATATGTGCTTGTTCAGAAGTTTTCAGAGGTGTTAATTAAATGGAAACATCAAAGATATGAGAATTTTTCTTACTTTAAGTACAATTCTTTCATTTTCAAGTTAAAACTGAAGCTGTTAAAGCTATTTTAAATCTTGACTTCAGCTGTGCCCTCAAAATTCTTTTGACAAAAGCTTACTAGGTATTCTCCAAAGATCTCACTCTGTAATCTAAGATTCAATTTTTTTAATGCATTTTCACAAATTACTCACAAAAAAATCCAAGACAAAGTCTTGGTCTTTCTACAAACACGGAGCCATCTAAATTTTTTTTTTTAAAAACAAATATAGGTTACTTCCCTGAAAGATGGAAACTATCCCAGTTTTTAGGGCATACATTATTTTTATTATTTTTTCTGCTAATTGGTTTCTATAACTCTTCTTTTCCTAGAGAAAAAAAAATATTGTCTCAGTTCAGTGTGTGTCTTAATCCCTCATCACAGGTGCCTTAACAAACTGCTACAGAAAAAGACAACTTTAAACAGAATGCAAAGGAGATTCTAGTGTCTCTTTTGCATTGGCTTCAAAACATGAATAAGGTACATGATATAAGCTTCATAGTGGCATGTTCTACAAATGCTTATGTTAGCAGCTTTACAAGAGATAGCAATTTCATCCATATAGCATGAAAATGCTTCATTTTCCCCAACTTGTCACAGTGCATTAATCTACTCAATTATCATTTGCTGGCCTCATTTGTTAGTTCCTGGTATTTAAACTGAGATGTTTTTGCAGAGAATACTATAGTAAACTAAAATTTGTTTACTGTATACTTTGATATTTGGATTTAATGATGTAAGCGCATTCTTTATCTAAGTATATACATAATTTCCCATGATCAAAATATATTATTTACTTAAATCTGTAAATGTGACATCACCCACAATGTCCACAAGCATATACATGTATATACACATATAACTATGATGACTTTAAAAATCAGAATTATATTCTTTACATTCTTAACTTTACACATTAAGCCCTCAAAATTTAGAAAATGAAAAAGTTGTTATTACTTTCATTTTCTTCACTTATTTAATTCTTTAATTTTCTTACATATATTTTTTCAATGTCATTTTGATGAGATCATAAATGTCATATTTTCTACAAGATCTCTATCTTTTTGCCTGCAAAAATATAGTTATTCAGTATGTGAATCTTGATAGTACTTATTATTTGGAAGAACACGGTGTCCCCTTGTTACTGAATCTTAAATTGAGTGGTCAGAGCCAGGACATTAGGATACTATAGACTAACATTTATAGTTAGTCAAATATTATTTTGGAACTCTATACTAAACTAGATTTTGAGGCACATTTTGCACATAATACTGGACAAAGCAACCATAAAAAAACTTTATATTTGTATTTGGAATTTTATGAATAGGTTTTCGAAAACCTGTAAGAGAAGACATCCAAGATACTTGTTAAAATGCTATATTCACAGCTTTCACTGAAGTCTAGAGAACTGCCTACATTTTTAGGTATACACTAAATTAAACTTAGAAGCTTAAAAATGTTACAGCTGGAAAAGATCTCCAAGATCCCAGATTGAGTCACACCAGTGAAATACTACTACCACCTTCACCAATAAACTATGTCCCCAAGTGCCACATCTAGATCCATTTTGGACGCTTCCAGGGATGGTGATTTCACCGTATACCTCATCAGCTTTCTCGAATGCCAGACCACCCTTTTGGTGAAGAAATCTTTCCTATTATCCAGTCTAAACTTCCCCTGAAACACCTTGAGGCCATTTCTTCTCATTCTATTGCTTCTTACTTAGGAGAAGAGACTGACACCCTCCAAGATTTAACTTCCTTTCAGGCAGTTGTAGAGAGAGAGAAGGCCTTCCCAACCTTCCTTTACTTCAGGCCAAACAGCACCAGCTTTCTCAGGTGCTCTTTATGAGATCTGTGCTCCAATGCCTTCACCAGCTCCATTGATGTTCTCTGGACATTCTCCAGCCCCTCAGTGTCTTGTTTGTATTGAGGAGCTCAAAACTGAACACTGGATTTGAGGTGTAGCCTCACCTGAGTACAGGGGGATGACCTCTGCATCCTTACTGCTGGCCACACTGAAGGCCAGGGTTCCATTGGCTTCCTTGGGCACCTGGGCCTGCACTGGCTCATGTTCAGCATGCCAAGGTCCTTCTCTGCCAGCAGCTTTCAAAACAATCTTCCCTCAGCCTGTCCATGTGCAAGATCCAACACTTTGCCTTGTTGAACCTCAGACAATTGCCTTTGGCCATTAGGCTCTGGTCTAAAATCCAGCCTCTCTAGGTCAGAGCCTTTCTACTCTCCAGCAGGTCAGGTCCCACTGAACTTGGTGTCATTCACGAACTTACTGAGGATGCATTTAATCCTCTCATCAGGAACAGAGATATTAAACAGGACTTGCCCCAATACTGAGCACTGGGGAACTTGTGACAAGCCACTAACTGGATTTAACTCCATTCACCACCACTTTCTGGGCCCTATTATCCAGGCAGTTTTTTACACAATGAACATTTTTACACAATGCACCTGTCCTAGTCATGAGCAGATAGACTCTCCAGAAGAATATTATGGGAGAGAGTGTCAAAGACTTTAATAAAATCTAGGCAGGCAACATCCACAGCCTTTTCCCTCATCCATCCAGTGGATCACTTTTTCATAGAAGTAGATCAGATGTCTTGTACATCCTATGTGATGGTAGTCAAGATGATCTCCTCCATGATCTTCCCTGGCACCAAGGTCAGGCTGACAGGCTTGTAGCTCCCCAGATCCTCCTGCCTCCTCCTGTCTTGCTGATGGGCATCATATTTGCTAATGTACAGTCAGCTGGAACCTCCTCAGTCAGCCAGGACTGCTAGTAAATGATGGCAAGTGGCCCAGTGAGCAATTCCATCAGCTGTCTCAGTACTCTTGGGTGAATCTCAGATGGCCCCATAGACTTCTGAGTGTCTCACAGATGTAGCAGATCTCAGACTGTTTCCTCCTTGTCTTGTGGGGGTTTCTTTTTGCTCCCTGTATTTCAGCTCACAGGCCTGGACAACCTGAGGACAATTTGTTGTGCTGTTAAAGACTGAGGCAAAGAAGGTGCTAAGTATCTCAGACTTTTCCTCATCCCATGTTATTATAAGCCCACCTCCCAACCTGTGAAGCATGGAGATTCTCTTTAGCACTCATTTTTTCACTGACACATTTATAAAAACATTTTGTTTTTCACAGCTTTATCCAGGTTAAGTTCTAATTGGATTTTGGCAGTTCTAATTTTTTTCCTGCTTAATCTCATGACACCCTTCTGAGTTCTAACTCATGATAGTCCTCCTGACTTGCCTATTCTTCTTCCAAAAGTAAAAATATAATGAACACAAAAAATGTTTCCAGACAGCCGAGCTTTTGTCTTTAAGTTGAGAGAATTTTACCACTTATAATATGGACAAGAAACTTTCCTTTTAACTTTGATATGGATTTCCAAAACCTTTCTTAGATAAATCCCAAGTGAGGTTCATAGGTTGCTACTGTTTAAAGATAATTTTCAAAAGGCAGTTCTGGAATGATAAAATGCTATTCAGAGAAATAAGATGAGGTAATTTAGACAACGGATGTTCTCAGTGAAAGAGAATAGTCTAAGGTGAATGAAATTTACTGTTGTAGTGACAGCATTTAGGGCCTTTATATTTACCATTTCTCATTATAGGAGAAGTGGTCCAGGGAACACTTCAAGTTGAAAGATATTTTTGGCCATGAAAGAAAATTAATATTTATAGTCACAGAATACTTTTTATTTTTTTCTTTTTTCTTTTTTTTTTTTCTTCAATGTAGACTGGCATTAGTTTATTTCTTTCTTCTGGATATGATAAAAGGAAAATAAAATTCTCTACTGAAACATCTCCTAAAAAAATTGTTTTCATGGTCTGGTCCAGCTGCTTTACAGAATATTCATCATTAGTATTGTCACATTAGTATTATCATATTAGTATTGTCCTGCTGTTTTTATTTCCCTTATGCCCAAGAGGAAAAAGATGAGAGGCTCACAGCAAAGTTAAGAATATGACACAAAAATGAAAAGCATTCCAGAATAACTAGCCTCACAGTCATAAACTAATGTCAGGTATGTTGAATTAACAAACATAGATATAGGTAAATACTGCCTACTAATGTGAAATACTTTCCCCCAACTCTGGATCTTCAAGGCTTCAGACCATAAAACAAAAGATATTTTTAGTGTTAATCCCCAAGTGCACAGATACAAAAAATTACTTGTTCAACCCTCAAATAAAGAAAAGCTGAGTATTCCCTCTACTCAGTAGGTCCATGCCCTGAAATTACCAAAGAACGCCATTGTTCCCTGCTTCCAGCAATCTGATCTTCTTCAGAGAATAAATATCTCAGCAGATGCAGACTATTGGCATCCAGTCAGAGTTTCAGAAAAAAGTAATAAACAGCTAAGCAGAGGAAAATTACATACTCTCAGGTGCCCAGTTTTTTAAGATCTAATTGGAAGAAATATACAGCATGTCAAAAGATTCAGAATATTTCAGAGATGAATTCCATACTGTATTTGCTTATAAATGCAGCTTATTGTAGAGGAGGAAAAAGAGACACTTTTTACGATGTTCCAGTGACCTCAAGTTTAGACCTTTTGTTCAAGAATTAGGAGAACAGAAAATTCAGTGCTCTTCCTGGTTTCAGACCTGTCCAGCTTCTTAAAATATTTTTAAGCACTTTCACAAGGACAAGTGCTGGATTCTGCACCTGGGATAGGACAACCCTTGTTGTGTATATAGACTTGGGAACCAGAGGCTGAAGTGCTGCAGAGCACTGCTGAAGAGCAGTGCTGCAGAAAGGCCCTGGAGTCCTGGTCCATGGCAAATTGACCACGAGCCAGCAGTGCCCTGGCAGCCAGGAGGGCCAACCCTGTCCTGGGGGCATCAGGCCCAGCATGGCCAGCCAGGCAAGGGAGGAGATTGTCCTGCTCTGCTCTGCACTGGGGCAGCCTCACCTCGAGTGCTGGGGGCAGCTGTGGGTGCCACAATATAAAAAAGACATGAAGAGAGTATCCAAAGGAGAACAATAGAGATGTTCAAGGGTCTGGAGGGGAAGGCATAGGAAGAGCATCTGAGATCACTTCATCTGTTCAGCCTGGAGGAAACTCAGAGGAGACCTCATTGAGATCTTCAATATGCTCATGAGGGGAAGCAGAGGGTCCCCTTCACCCTTGTGACCAGTGATTGGACTTGAGTAAATGCCATGAAGCTGAATCAGGGGAGGTTTATGTCAGATATCAGGAAAATCTTTTAAACCCAAAGATCAGGCTCCCCAAGGAAGTAGTCATAGCACCCAAACCTGTCTGAGTTCAAGAAACATTTGGACAATGCCCTTGGACACATGATGTGGTGTTTGGGTTTTCGTGCACCGGGCTAGGAGCTTGACTAGATGATCCTGATCAATCCCTTCCAACTCAGCATATTCTGTGATTCTGTGGTTCCATCCTTGTTGTGTTTCTAACTTTAAAGCCTTTTAATTGAAAATTAAGACTAACTGGGGCATTAGAATTTTTTTTTGCCTCTGAACATCTGAGTACTCTGACTAGTTCTACATTAACGAGTCATATTTTTGCTTGTTAACATTTCAGCTTATTAACATTTTCTGCTTTTTGTATTTTTTTTCCTGTGTGATAGCACAGTTTATAAAGGTATGAAAGAAGAATCAGGTGGTGTCTAACAAAAACAGGCAAACATTTAAAGAATCTCTCCTAGGAACTGCCTGATTTTTACCTCAACTAGAAGATGTTTTAAAACCATTTTGTCATGGATGGATCTTCATCTTCCAAGTTGTTAGATATGAGACAGGAGACATCCATAGCTCCTGCATCTGTTTTATTTTGAACAACAACTACAACAACTAAGCATTTGTGCAATAAATGAACTGTTTGAAAATCTACCAAAATGAACCCCTAGATTACCTAGATTTCCTTAAGGTTTTGAGAACACAGAATTATCTGAAAGGTAGTCCCTGACTCAATAGAAGCTTAAACTTAGGCTATTCATGTCTTCTTCTGATGCACCCTTTGAATAGGATGCCCTTGATAGAAGTCTATCTCCCAAACCAAAAAAAAAAAAAAAAAAAAACCAAAAAAACCCAAAAAAACCAAACCCAATGGTTTGATATTGTCACACATAATATAGCATCTCATGTAGGGCGTGCAGTGACAGGACAAGGATTAATGGTTGTAAACTGCAAGAGGGTAGGTTTAAATCAGATATTAGGAAGAAATTCTTTATTGTACAAGTGATGAGACACCAGAACAGGTTGCAGAGGGAAACTGTGGATATTCCAACTCTGGCAGTGTTCAAGGCCAGGCTGAACAAGGCTCTGAGCAACCTGATCTAGTGGGTGGCACCCTCATCCGTTGTTGTGGTGTGGGTTTTTGCTTTGAGTTTTCAGGCCAGCTTTCTATTTCATTTGTGTTTTATGATTTAAATTATGCATACTGTTATGTGTCAGTTCTCTGTTTCCCTGCCTCTGTTTCTGGAGCCTTCTTTGCCAATCTTCCCTAGCCTGATGTATCATTTGCTGTTTTGTATCATTACACTGCTTTTGCTATTCCCATTGGATTTAGTTCGGTATTACCCGCCCTAGACTCCTCCCTGAGTGCACTCTCATTGGTTGTTTGCTTTGTGTAGCCCTGTCTATAAAACCCACTGCAGTAAGTGTGTTCCCAGTTCTTGGGGTTCTGTTTTAGTTTTTATTCTTCAGTTGTACCTTCAATAAATCTCCTCAGTTTACCCCAAGACCCATCTCACCTCTGCTTCATCTCTGCACCCCAAAAGCAACCACTGAGACCCTCGGAGTCCCTGAGCAGGGAGGAAGAGTCTCCCCGGGGGGAAATGTCACACCCCAACGCTGCCGTGCGCGTCCTGGGAAACGCACACGGCGGCAATCCATGGCAGAGGGGATGGGACTAAATGATCTTTAATGTCCCTTCCAACACTTCACATTCTATGATTCTATGATTCATAAACTTCACACAGCCCCACCTCTCAGGCCTGTCCAGGCCCCTCTGGAAGAGGTCCCTTCACTGCAACATGTTGGCAGTACCACAGTGTCTTCAAGCCATCATCAGATTTGCTGAGGGTGCACTGAAGTCCACCCTCCATGTGGCAAACAAAGGTGAGAAGCAGATCCAGTCACAGTACCAGCTCCTGAGAAACATCAACCATCGCTGTTCTCTACTTGGACCTCAAGTCGTTGATCACAGCTTTAAACCAAAGAAGCATGTAGAATGCAATATCATGTAAAACATTATTTATTTACACTTAGTTGGAACATAAAATTTTCTTTATTGGCAGTTTTAAGGAACACCATGCTTTGATATTAAGTAGGGCGTATTGTCATCAGTAACATAGATGGTCCTCTGTCCAACCGATTAGAGAATGTTGGTAGTACTGGATGCTACAAAAATGCAAATGTGGTTGCTCTAAAATTTTGCAGTGTACTTACAGAAGATACAATTGCTTCAGTTTCAAATCTAGGCAAAAGAAAATCTCATCTTCTGTAGCACTGCTTGAAGCACATCACAGATCCTCTTCCTTTTTAAAGTTCTGTTTCTGTGCATGAAAGTCATCTCATATATTTTAATATTAAAAAGATGTTGCAAAGTGATGTAAGACTATAAACTACCTGAAGTAAGAAGAAATCTCTGCTTCCTACTCCTGTGACTCTCTGGACAGCCTACTGGAGCACTAGACATTCTCTGCCTCTCTGTCTTTAATTATGACATGGAAATGTAGCTCCTTCCATGTTAATGAGATGATAGAAGAGTGCTTTATAACATTACAATAAATAAAGAATCCATGAGGAGATATTAAAACTGGTTCAGAGTTACTGCAGGGGCAGGAGAAAGCAAAATACTCACTGAGTGTCTAAGTGCTCTGTAAAATCTGTCTTGCAGTACCTTGAAGAAAAAGAGAGTAATTATTTCAAAATTTGGTGCAGGTGTATGCAATTAGGAGAAGGACTGAAACCTGAACATGGGAGTATAAGGCTTGGATGCTGATGTGTTTAGCTCTTCCCTCTACATTGTTTAGGTATCTACCTCGTAATTTTAAAGTCATATGAGGACAATGTTTTCTAGCAAAATCATGTTTTTACAATTTTGGCTCAATTTTCTTGTAACTTTTAAAGACCATCTTTGTAAGACTTTGTTTATAGAAGCTGTTAGGAAAAAAAAAAATCAACATGATTGCATTGCATATCCAAAAGACCCAAGGGAACTTATCCACTATCAAACTATTGAAAATATCAGATTAATAATTAATTGCTTGCTCCATGAGGCAGAAAGATTTAGTTGCAATTACTTAATATCATTTCATATATATCAAATATCAATTACTTAAAATCATCAAAGCTGTTTAATAAACCAGCACATATATGTAATTATATGATCAAGTGTATTAATAATGCTGATTGATATTTTTATGAATATTCATATTTCATAGCATGAGTTGGTGAAGCTTCTTTTAGGACTAAGAGAGAGAATCTGAAATTTATACTATGAAAAGTTTAATAAGCCAAAGAGTTAGTTGATTTCCATTGTGTTTTTAACCCTGCTTAGTGTCATCTGATATTTCTTCATAATGTAGTAGGCAGTCAGCAAAGAGCATAGCAGGAGAAATAGCATCAAGTAGGAGAACAGAGTACAGAAGAAAAACAGATGTCATCTATTAGCCCTTTATAAAGAGTTTTCATTACCTATACATACTTTAGAATATGTTATTTATAGTTTTCTCCTGTGTTTTGGGCTGAGGCCAATAATCTTATCTTTCTTTTGTGTAATGTGTTTGTGTTCTTTACATGAGAGTGAACGTAGACAACAAAATATGGATTCTCTATTTCTCTGTCTGCAAAGTAGTGAGACTATACTCTTCCAGGGTAAAAATAAATATAAAAAGGTAATCTTTAATAAAAGATTATAAGCAAATAATAAGGTAAAAAGATGAGTAGCTTGTTCTGTAAGGTGATATAGATACATCAAATTACATCATATATCAGCTGCTGATGTCATTCCAAAAAAGCAAAATATAAGCTGCAGGAGTAACTGCAAGTTCTTTATGTTTGTCTATAACCTAATCATACAGTATAGTATTGTTAGAAGTAGTCTATGAACTATATACCAAGACTGCAAGAATAAGGACTAGGGTTGGCCAGGCTTGATATAAATGAATGCACCAGTATTCCCATAGTCCTCCATCACAGGGCTGCTCTTAACATATTCACTGCCCAGTCTGTGTTGATACTGGGGATTGATTTCCCTGACCCAGGTGTAGGATCTTGCACTTGGCCTTGTTGAACTCCATGAGGTCCACATTTCCCACTCCTCAAGCTTGTTCAGGTCCAGCTAGATGCTGCTATCCCTTTGCTCAAGAATATTGGCTGAACACTCAGCTTGGTGTCATCTGCAAACCTGCTGAGTATACACTAATCCCATCATCTATGTAATGAACGAAGACATTAAATAGCACTTTACATTAAATACGTTGTATTAAATCGTATGGACACTTAAGGAACGCCACTCATTTCCTATTTGGGCATTGAGCCATTGACTGTAACTTTGGATACATCCATACAGCCAACTCCTTCTCCATCAAATAATTTGTCTTTCAAATATATTTCTTTCAGCTCTAGATGTAAGAATGTCGTGGACCACCATTATCAAGATAGATGACACCAGCTGCTTTTCCTTGTCTATTGATGCCATTCATTCCACTGTAGAAGTGATGTGGGGTAGAGTAATACAGGCCTGACAGGAAAGCAGAGTCCTTGAAAAGTGTGGAAATGGGATGCAGCATAGAGAAGTATAGGCATGGGACATAGGTTTTTCACTAGACACCCCTTGGCTATAAAGAACTTATCCATGAGCAATTACAGAAACTCATTCTGAGGGTAACGAAGAAAACAGAGAACATGTACCAAAATACCAGCACGTATAATTAATTTTGGATGTAGTCTGGAGATACAAGCCACTGAAGGAAGATCATGCTACCAAACATGTAAATTACTCCTTGGGGTGTGTAGAGAAAAAACTATAGAAGAAACTATCAGCATGAATATCATATCTTTCTGTCTTGGCAATGTACCTCAGTTATTAAAAATTCCCAATAGCACTCCATCACACATGCCAACACCAGAAAATAACTTAGGCTATAGGGGCAGGGGGAGGGTAAACATAGCACCAGGAGAAGTAGTGATAGCTGAGGAATGTGCATTTAACAATTTAAAGTGTATTAGTATTTTTTCTTATTCTGTAATTATTATCTGGCCAATAATTACTAGATCTCAGTTATATCATCAATATTTGTTAAATGTACAAAAAGTGATCTTTTTCTTTGCCCATAAAAAGGATTTATCAACCCATTTCTCATCCTGGCATTAAAATTCTTGGGGATATTTTTAGAGAACATTTTCATCATGTTTATTCCTTAAAAGGCACAGAGACATAGTAGAAACTTTGGGAGTGGGAGAATGACTGGATGAGTCAGGAAGACAGGAAAGAAGAGTTGTGTTGTTTACAGAAGAATGAACATATATGCTGTGGAGACCTTGCATAGCTATATAAGGGATAACTTGACACGTACCTCTGTGCCAGAAAAGACTCTTTAGCAAGTTCACAGCATTTATTCAGTGAGTTTCTTTCTGAACTGAATTTAGCTTCATAATATGACACTCCAGTGCCTGGACTGGAGTTACTCTTGATCTACACTGTGGTTACTGTGACTACAATTTGCACCACTGCTTAAAACAAACATTTAAGAGGAGCTGATCATGCAGGAATAGATTCAAATGACATCCAAAATACCCATGTTATGCAACTGGAAAAAGCAACAGTTAACAAGCCCAGTGAGGCAATAATAAACTGGGACTTGACATTCCTCCCTTGTCTCCAGGCTTTTGGCTTCTGCAGTAAAAAACACTAACTGTCCATTCACTGAATTTTGTCAGTCTGATTATCTTTTTTTACCTGCAGGGACTATCCAGTGTAACAAGGCCTTAGAAAAAGATCATCGTTCTTTTAGCCTTTTAAAGTAATTGAAGAGACAGCTTCTAGATGGTTTAACCCCAGTGCCCTTTTACAAGATGAATTAGTGGATGCCAGTGGGTCTCTGGAGTTTGTTGCTCTTTTATTCTGAAGCTATATTATAAAGATTAAGCCCTTTGTAAAATCATTACTCCGTTGTTGTTTTTTTTCTGACAGTAATTTTAGTGTTCCTATTATTCTCTTCAGTATGTTTCTTTCTACACAACATGGAAAGTATAAACACCTAGCACTTCCCAGGCATCATCTAGTATGGAACATTTATATCTGTTAAACAACACAGTGTCTGTACGCTGCAATCATTTTCAGAAATCTAGACTGTAGACCTGTTTGACCATAAATATCTTGACAGATAAAGCATTTGCCTAAAGGCCATACTAGAATGGCTGTATCAGTTTCCAGTTAACAGTGATTCATCTAGGGTTCCCAAAAGACATAGCTTTAGTCTAACTTTGTCTCAGTCAATATCTATTTAACAAGTAATATCTCCCTTGAAGCTTATGAAGTAATTTATTTACTTGTATTTTTATGCTGTTGCTTTTCAGGCCCTTGGCCTCTTGAGCTCCTTGCCTACATTTTCCCCTATCTTATTTCTCTCTTTAAAACTTTTTTGTTACTAAGCTGAAGGTGCTCAACAAAAAGAAATTGAGCAGTTAAAAGGCAAAATATTCCCAGGCTTGTTATATTTTCCTATGTCTGATAAACAGTCACTTGGTGGTTTCTAAAGAACTATCACATTTCATACAACAATAAAGTAGATAAAATGAACATCAGAAAATCTGAGGCCATGCTGTCAATTCTTTGTTAGCCTTTCCATTTCTTTCAACAGCACCGCATAATGTATTCATTGGGAGGGAAATTGTGGGTTTATAATTATTTTATATCCTATTCTTTTCAAATAACCTATTATGTGCTCTATAAATTGACACTAAAAACTGAACTGATGTTTACATGAATAATGTAATAATAGCTATTACATCCCCAAGGTTTCCCTTCTCATTATTAATGAGAATTTAAATGATGTCATTTAAATACATATATTGATGAGTTCATTCATGAAAACAAAAATTAGAATCATGGTATCATGCAATGTTTTGGATTGGAAGGGACCCTTCTTATAAGTCCTCTTTCTGGACCCAGTACCCCTGCAGGGATTTATTGTGACAGGAGTGAGCAGGAGTGTGGGAACCCTAAAAATCCCCTCAGGGAAACTTCCAGGCTTTGCCCTGGAAGAATGTACCATAGTTTCCTTGCTGGGCTGAGAGAGGACTTCCCCTATGGTGCCCTGCAGAACTACTGCCAATCTATCCTGAATTGTTTCCCCGTTGGCCACTTGACCCTGCCCTCTCCAGCTGTTCATCCCTCATCCCCCCACGGGTTTGCTGCCCCCTGCCCTGTCTTTGGACTGCCCCTGTGCCCTCAGACCATCACTGGTTCCTGACCCCATACTTAAGCCAGGCAGACCACACGGTCTTTTGTCTTCTGCCCATTATCCCTTCAGCATGCTGAAATAAANTATCCTGAAATTGTTTCCCCGTTGGCCACTTGACCCTGCCCTCTCCAGCTGGTCATCCCTCATCCCCCCACGGGTTTGCTGCCCCCTGCCCTGTCGTTGGACTGCCCCTGTGCCCTCAGACCATCACTGGTTCCTGACCCCATACTTAAGCCAGGCAGACCACACGGTCTTTTGTCTTCTGCCCATTATCCCTTCAGCATGCTGAAATAAACCTTGCTGGAATATATTGTACAGGAGGCCCTTCCTGTCTGTCCCCCGCTGAGGCCGGTGTGTGTGCATGGAAATGTCTGTTCCTGTGGCCTGCTCTGAGCAGCNCACGGGTTTGCTGCCCCCTGCCCTGTCTTTGGACTGCCCCTGTGCCCTCAGACCATCCCTGGTTCCTGACCCCATACTTAAGCCAGGCAGACCACACGGTCTTTTGTCTTCTGCCCATTATCCCTTCAGCATGCTGAAATAAACCTTGCTGGAATATATTGTACAGGAGGCCCTTCCTGTCTGTCCCCCGCTGAGGCCGGTGTGTGTGCATGGAAATGTCTGTTCCTGTGGCCTGCTCTGAGCAGCTTCTGAAGGACACATTTCGAGAAGGGAGCAGTATTTCTCCTTCCTGCTACACAGGTGATGCTACACAGAAGCATCACCTCCATTGGCCTGGTGGCCACACTGCTTTTGATACAGCCCAAGACATAACTGGCCTTTTGGCCTGCCAGTTTTTATCCAGTTTCTCATCCACAATATCCATCTATCTGAGCAGTGATCAGACATCAACGTTTCCTTTAAGTGATAAATCTAATTTATCTTCTCCCCGACTTATGAGTGGCAAATTTAAAAATTTTTGAGCCTGCTAAACTTATATGAAGTGTGCCACCTTTGTCTTGTTACCTTCTGCATCAGAAAAAGTCCTTCATAATCTTTAGCAATCAAAGTTGTGTCATTGGGTGTCCTTGGCAGATCATCCTGAAGAGCATTCCAATCATATAATTTCAGTAACATGATACTGAATTCCTTTTGGCATTTTCAGGATGAAAAAGGCCTGCAAAAGTGACTATGTAACAATAGTTTTCATAGACAACTTATTTAGGAAAACTGAAATTTTAAGGTAATTTCACTAGGTCAAGATGTGAACATGTGCCTTCAAGGTGTCACAATTGTCTTGGATAACATATATTTCACAATGGTGGATAAACCAGATAAGCTCTGCTCAGGGACTCTGCAGGATAGATGTGCCTCAGGAATATTTCCAATTTGTGATTTTCTCTGTGTTCACCTCGTCTATTTAAATACAAACACTGAAAAGTGCTCTGCAATATTAGCAAATCTACTGCAGGATTATATCCATATAAAATGCCTTATCCATAAAACCTGTATTCCCAGGTATTTTTTTTCACTATTTGGATAACTGATGGGATTGCAGTATTTTACAGTGCTGCTACATGGTCTAGGATTTGAATAAATCCTTATTTCATAATCAGTCTCACACTATACACATTAATTTGTCATTGCCTGGAGTCAGTAGTCTGGACTCAGAATAAATTATGAGCATAAAATTAATTGCTGGAAAAATGTGTATTAGTTTTAACATAATTTCATCTCTTCCAAGCAAGCAAGACTGAACTGAATATAAAGGAATTCAGATACAAACCCCACTTAAATTATGTATTTTTAGTCTATTGAAATGTAAAATTTACATTCTAAGCTATATTTGTTTAAAAGTGTCAGGGTATTACCCACATGTAAACATACTCAATGAGCAAATATATGAAAAATCCTAAGTAGTTTTTAAATTTTAAATACAATGACCATATAGAAGTTGATTGATTACTGATATTCTGTTTAGGATATTATAATTCAGAGTTTTGGGACCTCCACCAATATCATAGCTCTGATTGTATTTTAATAAATTATCTAATTGTCGAAGATGTTAATCCATTTCCCATGACTCACAATCATCTTCTCCCTCC
The DNA here is from genome assembly GCA_013400215.1 of Cisticola juncidis. Classification (NCBI taxonomy): domain Eukaryota; kingdom Metazoa; phylum Chordata; class Aves; order Passeriformes; family Cisticolidae; genus Cisticola; species Cisticola juncidis. The sequence goes on from VXBR01005240.1 coordinate 732,903, forward strand.
TTTCTCATTTGTAACTCTTTTTTTTTCCATGACAATGTGATATTTGGAACTTCTTAATGCTGTAAGTACTAAAGAATACCGTTGCCTCTCTCAGAATACTGTCAAGCCACAGAAGGAAATTGCCATAAGATAAAACACCACAGCAGGAATTTGAGATAAATACAGGCAGGAGAAATTTACAACAGGAAGGTAATAATTTCAAGCCTGGTGAGGCACATCATAGTTAATGAATCCAGACAAAAATTCCCACTGTGGCAAACTCTGAGAAAGGAGATGACTGCTAAAACCTGCATCACCAGTCAAACAAAGATCACTCCAAGTTATAGGAACAGTCTCTATGGATACCTGGAAGAGCCTGGGAAGAGCCCTGGAACTTAGACTGTATGAAAGTGGCACCCCCCAGAAGAAGAATTCTGGGATCCTCACCACCTAGAAGCTCAAGGTGAAGGAGACCAAAGGGATGCCATTGGATCCATGGGTGATGACTATCTTCTGCTTGACTCTCTCTCTCTGCCTCTCTCTCTCTCATTTTCTTGATCCCTCTCTTTTCTATTTCTTTTTATCTCTCTACCTCACATTTACTTTTAACTAGAATCCACATCATTGACTTCAGCATATGAAAAAGTCCTTCATAGTCCTTAGCAATCTAAATTGTGCTACTTGAGTGTATTTTTGCAGATCATCTTGGAAACATTCAAATCATATAGTTTCATGAAAATGATGCTGATTGCCTTTTAGTAATTAAGTGTGAAAAGGCCTCCAAAAGTGACTGAACATATAACAATATTATTCATATGCAACTTCACTAATAAACACTAAAATTTTACCTTAATTTAGGCAGAGACACTTCTCACTAGTTTGAGCATAACAAATGTATTTTTTTTCCTAGCTGCAAGTGACATTTTAGACAAGACTGCAGAGACAAATATTTTGAAAAAGAATTGTAGTTATTCCTGATGTCTTTTAACTTAAGGAAGACAATGTAATGCCTCATAAAAATTCTAAATAAAGTCAGTGATAAATTTAGTCTAATAACTTTAGTCATATGCCACTATTGGAGTATTAACTCCAGTCAGTACCTATGCACAAAACAGCTACTCATTCACTTCTCCCTGGATAGAATGGCAGAACAAATTGGAAGAATAAAATGAAAAACTTTGTGGGTTGATGTTCTGGTTTTGTCTGCAATAGTTCTGTTTTTTTCTAGTAGCAGCTACAGTTCTGTATTTTGGGTTTAGTAAAAGAATGATGGTGATAATACACTGATGTTTTAGTTGTTGCAGGGCAATACTTGCACTCAGTCCAAGAATTTTCAGTTTCTCATTCTCTACCAGTGGGGAGTTGCACCAGAAGTTGGAGTAGAGTATGGCCAGAATAGCTGATCCAAACTGGACAATATATATAAAGAAATATATATATAAAAATACCTTTTGCTAATATATCTAGAAACCATAATCATAGTCTACTCATCAGTAATTGAATAAAAACCTATATTGCTAAAAGGTCAGATATAACATTCCTTTATTATAACACCCTATGATATTCTTTGCATTCATACAAACACAACAAATGTTTTGCAATGAGGTTAAATAGGAATCTAGCTGTCAGTTTGCATGCACATAATATTTTACTTTCACAGTACCGCTGAATGCACGGGACAATGAATACTCTATGCAGTATGATGTACATGCTATTTCCACTGACTCTAATTTATAATTTGAAGTGAGAAGCTGTGATGTAAAACTGGGTATTATCTACTATTGAGCAAGAAACTGGCATTTACATTTTTATATAGTCTGTGGAAGACAGTCTCTTTTAACATTGAAGTGTTGCATTACCTGCATCTGTCTTCCCAGCATGACAAGTAATTATTTTCTAGAATTTAATATCTTGAGCATTATACCATTCACTTAACATGCTTCATTGTCTTTAATGTTGAAGTTTCAATGAAGCTGGATTGGCTTCTTAAAGAAGACTAAACTTATATGCTAAATTCAGTAACATAAAGTCTGGAAACTAAAGGTTTCTTTTCTCACATTGCTTTCTGTGTGAGTACTGTACATGCTTTGTAAGCGGTGAGTCTTTCCTAGTTTAGGTTATACTGTAGATTCTTATTTTGGTTTTTTTTTCACACCTTTCTAACACCTATTTTGAAATCTTATGAAAGATCTCCTTTTTATTGCTACTAAAGAGAGTTGAGCAAGACTTTTTCCCATCCTCCTTGAGTTTCTCGTAATTTCTTATTTTGCATCTAGAAAATAAGTCAGAAAGATAACAAGAAATAGTCCAGAAGCCCTTAGAGTATGACACATCAGTGATGAAGATGTTTACAGGGAAAGCAACATTAAAAAAAATCTGTATTTTCTGCCTCATTCTAGTGATTTCAGTGCTAATCATCTTACTGAACCATACTAGCCATTGATGGAGAATGATCAGGAATGGCCATTTCCTTTGTAACAGATGAAACATCAATTACCTTGTTACTTTCTTAATCACTGACCAAAGCAATGTAGTGTTTAGGCTTTCGCGAAGAAATTGAAGAGAATCAGGGTCCTTTTAAAACCTGTGTAGTAGCTTCTGTGTAGACTTTAATGTTTCTTCTTTTGGTAATGCCATCAAAAATAAAACTGGTCTGTTCTTTCAGTACCTATAGAAATGTTGAAACCACATAGGAACACAGAATAAATCTTTAGAAAGATATAGATACTTTTTTTCCCCTAATTTTTGGTGTACTGTTCTTTTGTAGTGGTTTTGATTAGGAGGTTTTGATTTATTTAAAATTAATATATATTTTACTCAGAAATGCATTTAAATGTGTTGAAATTTCTCATAAGATTAGAGTAACCGATAATTTATCCTCAGTCTGTTTGCTGATGTCCCTCTTTAGATGACTCCATGGCAGAAAGCCTAAGCATGTCCAAAAATATAGATCCCACGCATCCAGTGCACAGGTACATCTGTATGGACTGACATAGACAGTAATGATCTTCCCAGCACCCACTCAAACCCCACCAACACTCCTAGCTGTGAACAGCTCAGGCAGATCTCTCTTTTCTCCACTTTATCAAGTCAAGAGTTCCCCCATTATCACTTCCCCATCTCCAACTCTCCCTTGAGCTGCTGACACATGCACATCTGCCTTTGCCAGTCATGCCAGAGTGCCTGCCCTCGCCTTGGGCTCTGTTTGTCCAGCCTTCACTTCTTACACCAGCTTTTTCAGACTCTGAATAGCACAGACTTGCAGCTCAGCTTGAGGAAAAAGAGCGAGTCCCGTACACAAACAGAATCCATATATGCAAACACATAACACTCACACAGAACAGGGCTGGTTGAACCTTTTCATGTCAGTGCTGTACCATTTCTTTAAGTCACAACTGCTTGTGACCTAACTCTAGGGTTTGTTATTTTCTTTAAAATACACTTTACATCATGGTTTACTTATCAGGGCTTTTTAAATGTATTGGGTTTGCCTTTACGGTGAATAACTGTCACCAAGATTTCCCTATAAACCATACACTTAACAAATATGTTGCTGGAGACATATTTTGTCTTGAAAGTGCTCATCATAATGAAAATCAGCATGATTTTAGTGAGCAATGGCTCTCTAAGGCACTACATGAGACACTCAGAATGCAGTGAAAAGGTTTTATCTACTGAAAAAAAGGTAGAAACAGAAACTTGGTATCTAAATGGCTACTAGAGAGGGTGATTTTCTGTATCTCTGAGGACTGGCTAAAGTAATGGCTTGTTTTAAAAAAGTGAATCTTGTCAGCAACTGACTGCTACCGATCCAATTTAAAAGCATTAAAAATAATTAAAATTATCATCGTCTTGCTCAGGAGGTTTTGGACATCTTGACCTTGTTGGTAACTGTACAAGAAAGAAAGGACTGCAGATAGTGAAAATCAGAAAAATCTCATAGGTCAGTCATCTGTTAAGAGCTTGAACTTATTTGTTTCCCAGAAATAGACTTTAAATTTACTGCACAAAGAGAAATATTTGCTTCAGTCTAACAAAATAATTTTCTAACTTGCAAAATTACTAAGTACTTGTGTATCTTATGCTAGGGCACATGCTTACACTTGAGGGAAATTTTTATATTAGCCCCCTGAAGTTCTGGAAAAATAGAAAAGCAGTTTAGTTTTCTTCAGTTATCAACTACTGAGTTTGTAAATTCTTGTTTTGGTTGAAAACTACAGGGCATATAGACAATCTAATATTTTCGTATGCATGCAAAGCTACTCTGTGTAGTGACACCCACCTTCTCCCTGAAGTTTATATAAATAGTCACAAATAAATTTTTTCAAGTCATTCTGCAAGATTTTTCCTCTGATGCTTGCAGTGGCAGAATTTCACTTGAATGATTTTTGTTTTAAAAGTAATCATTACTTGTTTTAAAATGATCTTCAGTTCTGAGATTTGATTTTTCCCCCTTTGGTCCTATAAACTGATCTGTGTGTCACTTACCTTTGATATTTTTAAGCTGGTCAGTTATTGTGTAAAGTGCACAATAAATGACAAGATCTTTGTGATTAATTAAGCACAAAATAACTTCCATAACTGAAGAATCTACATAAGTGACAAATACCAATGAATAAATATGGGAGAGAAATATCAACTGAGAAATATACTCTAGGGTTTTATAAGACATAGCACTGGTTCCTTGTGTTTAGAAGCTTCCTTTTGTTTAGAAAATGACAAAACTCTCTAGTGAGCTTGGTGAGGTCTAGTAAAAATGGAGTTTACACAGAAAAAAAACCCAAAAAACAAACAAAATAACAACAACAACAACAACCAAAAAAAACCAACCAACCAACCAACCAAACAAACAAACAAAAAAATCACAATCGCAAACCCAAAACTGTAAGAATACCAGCAAAGCACTTCTGGACAAAAAGGCAAAATATAATTTTTTGCATTCCACAGAGTTGCTAGTCCAAGTTTACTTGTAGATTTTCAAAGATTGCATGAACATGAGAACAAGAACTTGAAAGCTGTCAAATGACATCAAAAGAAAGAAAGCAAAGGGTAAGAGGTAAAAGAATCAGGAAGACAAAAAAAAAAAAAAAAAAAAAAACAAAAAAAAAAAAAAAAAAAAAAAAAAAAAAAAAAAAAAACCAACAAAAAAAAAACCAAAAAAANAAAACCCACAACAAACCAACCAAGGAAAGAAAGAGACAGAACAAGCTCAAAGGGATGAAAAGATGTTGTCTTGGTTTGAAAGAAAGGTGTCTCCCTAGGGATGGAGACTTTAAACCCCCTCCCTCCAAATTATCGTAATTTAGAAAATTAAAGGGGCTTTCAGGCAGAGGTATGGGGATAGGAATAACAGTTCTTTACTAGTATGTGTAACAAGGCATACAAACAGCCACTACAGCATTAATAATAAACAGAACCAGGAACCTCGAGGGCTTTCTTTCACAAAGCCTGGGGCAGTTTGATCTTCGTGCCCCTGTGGGACTCTGAGAACACCAAGCTGGAAGGGTGGAAAGTCCCGGGCTGGTGGATGAGATCTTTCAGAAGCTCTGTCGGTGTTAGCTGGAACGGCAGGGGTGTCCCTGCAGGGCAGGGCAGGAGGAGGTGAGCTCAGAATTCCTGGGCACACAAGCAGATGATGGTGGATTTCCCAGGGCTGCACTTGGTGGTGACAGTGAACTCCTCCCGCAGCAAGCAGCAGTCCGGCTGTCCTCCCTCTGATGCCTCGGCAAGAGCGAGTGTAGCTGCCCCCACACCCATCCTTTACCTGCCCCCAAACCTGGCAGTATCTTTTCCCCTCCAGGAGAAAAC
>VXBR01005242.1:0-19529 GCA_013400215.1 Cisticola juncidis
TTCCCTTTTTCTTCTTTTTTTTTCTCCCTTTCCATCCTCTCCCCTTTCTTCCTCTCTCCTGAAATTGTAGAGTATTTTCAACACACAGAGGAAGTTGCTGTAACACCAATGTGAAACTTATAGCCCAGCATAAATATGTTTGTACTATTCCTAGCTTATGCTCATGGAAGACACACACACACACACACACACACACACACACACAAATTAAAATGTGAACATGCAGCATTTTGAACAGATTATACTTTATTCACTTTTGTTGTTGTTAGTATTATTTTGTTTTCTTTTCCCAGATGATATTTTTCTTTTGAAATATATAGTGGATTTTAATTTATGAAATCATATTTAGGAGTTAGTACAATATGGTATTTTGGTACCTCTGTTCCCAATAGCTCTAATATTCTTAGACAGTCAGCAAGATGTCTGGCTGTCTGCAATATTAATAGCTGAACATTTCTTGTGAAGAATAGAATGCAATGTGTTGCTGGAATTGCATGAAAAAAAAGTGTTTAGCAATATGGAAAAGGCTCTGGGACCTTGGATGTCAGTTTTTGGAGGGATGAATTTATAGGTAGAGCAATCTCTCTCCTCAAACTGACATATGAGATCCCAGAGGCTTTCTCGGTAACACTGAGGAGTTTCTTTTTTTCATGATTTTCCAACATTATAATGCATGATCTGTGTAAGATTCTGAAAAATTTCACACTAGAAGCATTAATGACAAACTTGGTCTTGAAAAATGCCCACCCCTCTTTCAATATTACTGAAAAACTTTTGTATTTAACAGTAATTTGCTTAAGAAGATGGAAGAAGCTTTTTGCAATGAAGGGCAAAGGACAGCAAAGTTCAAAATCAAATGGCTACATTTACTTTTTATTGGAACCTCCTCTATGTGTTCAGAATGGGTAAATGAGTCAGTCTTGAAAAATAAGCTCCATACAGTCTCCATACATCTAAATTAGACAGTACATCATCATTTTTATGTCTTCTTTTCATTTCACTTATTACAGTAGCTCTCATATCATTACCTACAGTTCTCAAAAAAAAATTAGCCAAGCCTACATATTTTTCTCAGACAATACTGTGGATTTCCTGAGTTCCTTTTCAGACTGACAACCATCAGTCTGTGTCTATAGGATTTTACTATTAATTTGGATGGAATCTTTGCTTTGTCTCACTGATTTGGGATAACCTTACTATCTGAGCCCAACCAATGTTTTCTCTTGAACAGGGAAGAATTCCACAAAACAATCCCTTATTTTTCCTCCACATATAATATTCATGTAATACATGTTAATGCAGGGCCTTATGTATTTTTCTTTATAGAAGTACGTCCCTTAAGGAAGCTTATTATTAGCCAATTTGATTCCGAACACATTTGGGAAGCAAAAAATAATAGAACCACAGAAGGACTGGAAGGGACCCTCAAAGATCATGCATTCCAACTCCTGGCCCTACACAGCACCATCCCCGCATTGTAAAAAATCATTCTTGAACTTTGTCAGGCTTGGTGCTGTGACCACTTCCCTGGGGAGTTAGTTCTAGTTCCTATTACCCTCTGGACAAAGAACCTTTTTCTAATACTCAACCTAAACTTCCCTTGCACAACTTCAGACCATTCCCTCAGGTCCTGTCACTGGGCACCATAGAGAAGAGATCAGTGTCTCTCCCTCCTTTTCCCTCACAAGCAAATTGTATTCAAGCTGAGACAGCCCCAGGTTAGAGCAGATCAGGACAATCCCCTCCCTTGCCCGGCTGGGCATGCTGTGCCTGATGTACCCCAGGACACGGTTGGCTCTCCTGGCTGCCAGGGCACTGCTGGCTCCTGTTTAACTTGCCATGGCCCAGGACCCCCAGGTCCCTTTCCATGGCACTGCTCCCAGCCTCTCATTCCTCAGACTGTCTGTACATCCAGTCTGTCTGTACAGAACCTGAAACTTGCCCTTGTTGAACTTCATTGGTAAAGTTCAACTTGGTGATTGTCAGTCCCCTGATTTGTCTGGATCTCTCTGCAGGACCTCCTGCCCTTAAGGAAGCCTACAGCTCTTCCCAGTTTTGTATCATCTGAGAAGTTGGTTAGTATCCTTTCCAGTCCTGCATCCATGTCATTTATGAAGATGTTGAAGAGCACAAAGCTGAGGATGGAGCCCTGAGGAACTCCCCTAGTGACTGGTCACCAATCTGATGTCACCCCATTCACTAGAACCCTTTGCCCAACCTGTAAGCCAGTTTCTCACCCATTGCATGATGTGTTTATCCAGCTGTGAGCTGGACATTTTATCTGGCAGGGTCCTCTGAGAGACAGTATTAAAAGTTTTACTGAAATCCAAAAAAAGATTACATCAACTGGCTTCCCTTGATCAATCAGGTGAATTACTTCGTCATAAAAGGAAATTAGTTTTGATAATTAGGACCTTCCTCTCATGAAGCTGTGCTTGCTGTGACCAATGACTCTGTTGTCTTTCAGGAGTTTTTCAACATCTCTCAGGATTATCTTCTCCATAACTTTGCCAGGCACTGAAGTGAAACTGACAGGCCTGTAGATTCCAGAATCCTCCTTTTTGACAATCGGGACAATATTTGTTAGCCTCCAGTCATCTGGGATCTCTCTGGTTTCCCAAGACTGATGGGAGATCATCAAGAGAGGTTTTCCAATGGAAAGGTAAAAATCAATTTTAGTGGAGATTCTCAGAGTTTGGAAATCTGTCCAGCTAAGGATCTTAGCTTTTATAAAATCCTTAATTATTAAAACCCACTGATGTTGTAATATCCTTCTTCAAGTGCATAACTCTAAAAGTAACATCTTTCAGTATTATGGCAGAATAGTAAAAAAAGATGACTCCGCAGATTCTCTAGAGAGATGATCCTGAGTATGTTCAGTAATAATTGAACTAATTAGTAAAAAACTCGTATATTACATGAAACTCAATTCGTATAACAAACAGCAATACATAAGCATCCCCCATTCTTCAGATTAATTTTAAAAGATTCTATTGGCACTGATTTGCCACATATAAACAGCTGTTTTCTAAAAGTTGTTTGGTGATGGAATAAATAATGAAAAAATATCTGCCTGACACTTGAAGGAAATAATAAGATAGCAAAAAGGTGGAAAAAATGATGTGATGAGAAGAAGCCATCTTCCAGTTCAATCACTCAAACAGCCTGTTTCTTTGCTAGTGGATTTTCCTGACAAGCTGAAATACTGTGTTTTTTATATGTAATATATTGTACGGTAACATCAGTCAGTCTTCACACTCAACATGGAAACTTTAAAACATCACATGTGCATGCATAACAATGTACTATTAAAATATATTAAGATAGTCTGTTCAAAAATATAATTCTGTGTCTGTGCAAATGAATAAGTGAATCAATTATTTCAGATAAGCTGTCAAATAAGTAGAAAGAATAAATTTATTTCATCATAAAACAGTGCTGGCAGAGCTGGTTATATGTGGCATTTTTTCAGGGAAATAACTAGATATGTGGCATTTTAGAGGCATTTTTTGTTAGGCTGAAAAGTTTTTATTTATTAGGTATTATTTTTTAACATTTTTTATGCTGTTCATATTGTTATTTTGTATTTACTACATGAGAAACAAACAACTTGTTTAGCTGACAGTCAACACTCGACAGTTTAGTCAAAACACTCAAGTTTTCTTCACATATAAACTTTTTTGTTGAAATTGTTGAAAGAACTGTGTATGATTTTGGAAATTATTTTAATCCTACCTTCCATGCACCCCAACATGGATTTATTCCGGTGAAAAAAGTATTTTGTGAAAAAATACTAATACATACTTCCCTTCTAGTGGCTGAACACCAATTACATCTATCCTTAGCGGAATGACAGCCAGCAGAAAAACCTCCTTTATGTGTTGATGAAGTATCACTGTAGGTTAAGTTCAAATCCTGAAGTCATCCTGCACCTAATGCTTTTGAAGTCACTTAAACCGTGATCAGGTTTTAGCCGTGGTGGCTACAGAAGCAGTTGTGCTTTGATCTCACAGCTTTTCATTACTTGGAAGTTCACAGTGTTTAGTGTGCCTGTAGCATGGCATGAGAGAGAAAGTACCACTCTCTCATCCAGCACAATCAAAAAGTTTTGTCTCTCGTACTGAGGCAGCTCTACTAACTTCAGTGAGACTGGCACAACTACAAAGAGAAACCAGACTAGGAATTACCCTGTTGCACATACTTATCTTAGTTGCATATATTTGTCTATGTCTGTAAAATGTGTCACATCAAAATGTACAGCCTGCCCAACAGTGATATATAGTGTCAGTTTAATGCAGTTCTTTGCACTTTGCATTCCTCCCTCCAATTCCTATTATAGTTAACTATCACTAAACTTGGATTCAAGGTAACAAAGATTTTCCTGGCAGCAATGCCTTTTTCTAAGCAGAGTCCATGAGTAATTGTGTGGGAATCTTTCGAGTTGCCTGTTGGTTACTCATGATTAGACTGCTGATGAGAAATCTGAGCTACCTTCTCCCCTTGCATGTCATTTCCTTTTAATTCACTTTGATTCAGGGAATGTATATATATATAATATAGCTATGAATAAAAATAAGCACCTGTAAATCCAATTACTGCAACTGTACAGAAGCAGGCCTGTTGTAATACAGTACAGGAATATGTGTAAAACACTACAGATGTACAGGTTTCATGAAACTTAAGCATATCCCCAGCTTCGGATGTCTATAACCACACCTTTTTTGGATATCTACCGTAGGGGCAAAATACACACACTATTTCCTTTGATTATATATATGAAGGCACACATTTATTTTAGATTAGTAGAATCAAAATTATTTTCTTTTTGAGAAAGTCTTGCATTATAATGTGAAAGCTGTAATTTGGAAAGGTCACAATCCTATATTTGAAATCACTGAAATGTTAGAGGATAAAACTCATTTTTCATCCTCAAAGTTTTCATTTGTTGCTTTCAATAATGATATTTATATTTCCATTCTGGTGGAAAAAAAAAACAAAACCTTGTCTCTTTCAGTAAAATGGACAGAGATAGGAAGCCAGATAATTGCAGTGGGCTTGTACATAACAAAGAGGGACAATAGAAAAGTGTGATCTTTTGGAACTAAAACTGAATTTACTTGTGAACAATACTGATGTCAAATGGAAGATGCAGGATAATTTCTACATTTGCTTGTGACACCATCAGTTTTCAGAGCAGAACACAATATTATTTGTAAAAAGGAAAGGTCTCTGCCTGGAGCTCACAGGGGTTTTTAGTGAACTTAGTAGCCACTGATGTATGGTTTATAAATAGAAAACTGCTTTAAAAGAGTGTGCCAATGTCAGCTCTGCTGTCTGTGGTGTCTCATGCCATGGACAGGGATTCATATCACCCGTCTCAATGTTCCGATGGAGTGTCTGAGGAAAGATGTGAAGGCAGGGTAAGGATGGTAGAGTTTATGATTAATTATGAAGGATATTAAAAGGAAACTTTATATATTCAGATTCTACTACAGAACATATATACAAAGAAGGGAAGGCACAAATTGTAGCCTTGAGTCAAACGCAGCACCCATGAAGAGAGTGACAATTTTGCAACTGGATCCTGTTTGCAAGATTTTGCCCCTAATTTCACTCTGAAGCACCTAGGAAGATAGAGGTCAGTATTTCAGTTTTTCTTATTAATATTTAAGGTTGTTGACAGTCCCTCTTAGGTACACAGAGTTATAGTATTTCCACTTGTTCAGGAATAGCAACCGTATTGAATCAGAAAGCAACACTAAAAGCATGATAATTTTAGGTGACTGTTCTGTAATAACCACATCTGGGTGAATTATAATGCTTGCTATCTGTCTGTTGTGGGATCCTTCAATAATGAGGTTAGTTTTGTATTTTTTCACTACTTAAAATGTAATATTTTATTCATTGGAGATCTGCAATCTGGCAATTGCTCGGGACAGGAGGAACTATTGTTTTATGAGCCTTACAACTTTGTCCAACATATGTTTGGAAATCAAGAAGGAATAGCATATGTCAAGGATTCTGCACTGAAAAAGGGAATTCTGCATTATGAAAGGGAAAATATTACAATGTCACAGAATGAGAAAATGAAAGGACTCCCATGAATATTCAGTCAATAACTCTTGTCACTGCTGATGTGAACTAAGAGCTCCTGAGTACTGAGCAGTATGGGTTAGGTGTGGAAAGACAGATAGTACATTTTTACATCCTTCAGATAGCTTGACACAAAAAATATACATTAAAATTTAAGAAGTTGTTGTCAGGTACACAGCACATTGGAATCCATTTTTGCTTTAAACTTGTGTTGCACTGGATAGGCATAATATTATTACAGAGCTCTCTTCAATATTCAATTTTTTTTTTCAAAGCAGGCTTAATACTAATTTTTGACTTTTTTAGCAGCTCTAGACAATAAAGGGCATCATTCAACATCAAATGTGTATCTTGGGTCAGAGGTAAAAGGTCAAAAGTGTATGGCAATGTCCATTGGATGGAGTGAAGATTAAAATTGTAGCAGGCCTAGTTATCGGTGTCTTAGTCCCTATGTTAAGCTTCTACATTCCAAGATAAGCAGAATTTAATGGGAAGACTCATATTCCTGTTTTAAAAAAACTATATATCTATAACACAGGGTTTCACTTACTTTCAATCATATTGTTATGCCTTGCCATGTCTGTAAAATTGTATGATACAGCATTTATACTGAATAAACTTTATCTGGCTTAGACAATTATTTTTAAAACATTGTTCTTCATACATAAGAAGAGAATGTTAGCTATTTAATGAACCATGTGAGGATTTGAAATTTCTACTTCTCTAACAATTATGCCTTGCAGTTGCCTATCTGAAAGAAGAGGAAAAAATTGAGACAAGAGTAAAAGGTATGCCTTTGACTGAAATATTCCTAAGAGTAGCTATTTCTACTTAACTGAGAAGGAAAGCAAAATAATAAAAATAAATCATCTGAAGGAGAGACAAAACATGCAAGATATTACTCTAATAGTAATTTACAGACATTTATCTTTCATGACTTTTACTGACATCTGTGAGAACCAGGGAATGTAATTCTACAGTACATTCCTGTACAGAAATGCAAACACCAGTTTAGAAAGAGCACAAGTTAATTAAATGTCGAATTATTCATCTTTTAAAAGGCATCTCTAGTAAATATTCTATAATCATAAGTCTTAAGATTAACTTTTCCACCCTCACCAATACTATACTGAAGGTGTTCCATCTTGTTTCAACATATAAGAGTCTGGTGGGGGCAGTAGGTCCACACACATACATGTTTTATATAATCCTTTTACCTGAAGCAACATGCAAGTATATTTTACAAGAAACATATAACTTTAGATGTCTCACAATAAAATAAAGCCAAATAAACACATAAGTGTAAATTCTAAATGAAATCTATTTTTTTTCTTGGTGTTAAACCACTTAAAATAGGGTATCACTAAGTACATATTCTGAAAAAATCACAATGAAGTTTTTTTATTTATGCATTGTATCTAAAATTTTGACCTGATGGAAAACATTTGAAAAATATTTGAAACAAAATTATGTTTGTGCAGTGTAGGAATAGTTTAAAAATTTGTAGTAAAGTAACACCTTTTATTTTAAGAACAAGTTAAATATTTGAGGCAGTAGAATGTATTATGTAAACACAAGCACATATTAAATGCTACTTGATCTGAAATGAACAAATAGTATACAACAAATACAATACTTGTTTCTGTTCTCCATTATTTACACTAGCTTACACTGAGCAAAATCTTTAATGTAATTTCCTAGAAATAAATAAAAGCACATGTTCAGTAATGCAAAGTTATTCAACATATAAGGTGACATCAAAAATAAGAAAAAATAAACCCCATGAACTCAGTAAAGAAAAAAAACACATAAATTATTTGTCCATTTTTAACAATTTTGTATTTTCTGTAGACTTTGAATAGTGGGATTATCATGCTTAATTTATAATACCTGCCAGGATATCAATACTGGGCAAGATGCTGGTACTGAAGAGATGATGATTATAAATGTATGAAATTCTATACTAAATGCAATACAAAAAATGATTGATTCTGAATTTTGCCATCTCCTGCTATGCTCTGTACAGCTTTTGGCTTTCTAAACCCATCTGGTAGAGCTGTGTTTCTTTTTAATCTAGTGATGTTAAAAGAATAACTGGGGAAACCTTCCCCTTTTGTCCTTAAAGCTGGTTTCTTTTTCTTTTCTTTTTCTTTTCTTTTCTTTTTCTTTTCTTTTTTTTTTTTTTTTTTTTTTTTTTTTTTTTTTTTTTTTCTTTTTTTTTTTTTTTTTTTTTTTTTTTGCGGGGGGATGTGGGGTGTGTTTTCTTTTCGTTGTTTTTGGTTTGGTTTGGTGTGGTTTGGTTTGTTTTTTTCTTTCAAAGTAGCAGACCAGAGCATAATCCATAACTTTGGGGCTTAAATAGTTGTGGTGTCTATGCTGGGAGTATGTCCTTTTATATCCCAAATGTTGACAGGAAATGGAAAGGGAATTTCAGCACCAACTGTGGCAATGTGTGAGGCAGCCTGCAACACAGGATGGAGGCCTCCAGCAGGAACTGCAGCTCCCCTGTGAGATCAGGTAACCTGCAGAGAAACTGGCAGCCTGAAAATACAGAACTGAAATTCACCTCTCTTTCAAACAACACTTGTATTAGTACTACAATACTTTCTAATGTTGAGATAATTATTCTGATTCCATTAATGTGTGAGACTTAGACAGTGTTATCAAATATATGTGTGTTTTCAGATTGTCAATAAAACATGTACTTATTAATGGACAGATAAGAAATCCTTATGCATGTATTTTAGTATGTGTTTGTTTTAAAAAAATCTTTTGTTTTACACACCTAGTTGCAAGAAACATTTGCAAACTCAATGGGTACAGACTCCTGAATACATGTAGGTGCTACCTATAAGATTTACCAATAAACTCTCACATACATTCTTGTCTGACTCGCCTGCATGACATGACATCACAGGACATCATTAATACCTCTGGTCTGAATCTGTAGAATGGCATGGATTTTGAAAAGTCAAATCATCACACAAAACTCTAGCCAAATGTTGAAGAAGTCACTGCTCAAATTGAGGCAACCAGGTTTCCACATGGAGCCCACTGTGCAAAGACTACCTTAATCAGGAGTAAAACGTGGATAAAAAGATTGTGTTTACACACACAATTGCATATAAAAAGCTTGAGAGAGAAGCATATACCTGATTACACAGATGTCTCTTCCACATGAAGGATCCTTCAGTATGAATTCTGGCTTGGAGCTAATGTGTAAGCCCAGTCAATTGCACAGTTATATTTTCTTGTAGATGAACTGACAAAGAATGAAGCTACAACAGCCAAACAGGCTTGTTTTTGCTGTTGCTGCCCAGTGCAGCACCAGCAATTACAGAGTGCTGATTGACTCCAGCCTTTGACTGAGCACAGAAAACCTCTCTCACTCTTCTCAAGACTCACTGATGACCAGAATGCAGGAAAGTGACTCACACATCTGAATAGGGAGCTGGTTTTTTGTAATCCAAACAACCAGGAGGAGGAAAAACAAAGATTTAGACACACTGTCACTCTCAATTTAAAATTCATACCCCAAAATAAAGCTCAGAAAACTTTCTTGCTTGAATTAACCTATTTACAATGTTTGAGTTCTATGCAGTTTTTCTTTAACTCAGATTGTTTACTCAGACTGCTGTGAATCCTCTAACTATTCTGCAGGAAATTCAGAAGCATGCTGGTTCAGGGAAAAATGAAACCTGTAAATCACACATCTTTTTTCAAGACAATAAGGTAAGCTGAAAACAGTTTCACTCATGATCTACAAATATATAACATAAATGCTAGTGAACTGATGCTTTTTGAAAGATGCTCTGGGCACTAAGTGATAGGTCTGACACTTCCCTGAAGTATCATTACCCTGTGAACATTCACTGTGGTCACCACAGAAATCCCCAAATGACAAGTGACTTCCCTAGAACTGGCTGCCCTGGTTAATATCAAGCTGGCTACTGGTAAACAAGAGAAGATGCTATTAGTGAGCACATTGACAGAAAAGGGAAGAAGAATTAGGATGAATGTATATAATTCAATATATTAAGCTGTATCCCCAGAAGAACAAGATACATTGCATCTGAAAAGAGCAAGAAGGAAAAATATACATTGTGGAGCCAAAATTCTTCCAAAATGTTGGTCTTAAAAGAAGGTGTGCTACCCATTGGAGCAGCAGAGGACTTGAGAAAGAGGATGAGATGATATCCTCAAGGGTAACAAATCTCTCAACAGACTACGGATAAGAAGTACCCAAAAGACATGTTTTATGCCTCTGGGAAGGGTTTTCTTACCTTTAGGAAGAAGAAAATGAAAACCTTAATTGTTTTGGGAGTCATAGAATGAGGAAAAGCATAAATAGAATGTCTAAACCCACTAATCATTATAGGCAAAACTAAACAAAATATTTTGAACAGAACCCCAAAGAACATCCATCCATCCATCCATCCATCCATCCATGTACATACACACACAAAAAGGACCGTTGATTCTACCTTCAAGGCTGAACAACAGAAAAGATGTAGAGGCCAGCTGTCCTCCTGAACTTTCATCAAGAAGACTACGCATGCCCAGCCAGCACGTACAGTGAATGCCTTCATGAGCAAGACCTGAAATTCCTCAAGTACTAGAAGCTGTGTTGACCTTCCAAGCAATGATGGACTTTATCTACCTCAGTTAATCATGGAGGGCCACCTCTGAGCCCATGCCACAAAAATGGCTGGCTACCTAAATGCAATATGTATGTTAGAGTTCATTGCACATGTGGAGGCAATTTATATGAATGCAGCAACATGTTAATTCATGCAGAGCTGCTTTATTGAATGATGAGTAATTTAGATCCTTGAGAGTCTGATCTTTATATCTATTATACAGTTATAAAAAGCTTTAGCTTCTCAAAGTCCATTTCCAGGAGATTTGACATAGTACTATATTAATAGAGAAAAATAATAAAGAAATAGAAAACAAACAATCCATACCTCATCTCAACTTTAGGAAAAAAAAAGTGATTAGAGTAAAATAATTCTTTTTTCTTTTTCTTTTTCTTTTTTTTTTTTTTTTGGTGGGCCTTATCTCCCAGTAGTAGGCATTAAGAATGCAAATTTGAACATCATTTCCAAAAGCAAAAAATTCCCAAAGTAACAAAAATTCACCAGAGCCCTCAATACAAAGCAGAAGATGTAATACCCTGAAAAATAAACTTAACAAAAAAAAAAAAAAAAAAAAAAAAAGAAAAAAAAAGTTAAATTAAAATGATAAAACAGAGTCAAGGGAGCTTCAGGTAATTTATACCAGATGAAGGTCTTGTTCACATAATTCAAGCATTTGCCATTAGACCAAAGTATATTCTTCTCAGGTGGAATTCAAGCTATTTTTCCTCTAATTACCTCAACTGCAACATGTCACCTCCAACATCAATTCCATGGAATTTTTTGCCTTTGCAACCATATATATCTTGCTCTCTATATTCATACCTGGCAAGAAAACCCAGCTTCTTCCAGAAAGATTCTTTGCTTCTGTTTAAATGTCAAAAGTAGCCTACAAAACCAAATTGTTGCCAAACCCAGGCTGTGTGAATGTCACAGTGATGCATGCTACATACTTACTGTTTATTCATTTTTTATGCATGTCAAATTCTGTCAGATTCACCTTAAAGAAATGTTATATTTCAGAAGCAGTTACCTGCAGCCTACAATAAAATAATACTTATGTTCCGCATGGGTCAGTAGCTACCAGTTTCCCACCATTAGGATAAGTAAAGCACACCTGTTTCTCAAATTTTAACACATCTGAGATTCTGCTGCCAAAAAAGGCCTTATTAAAATATTTCAGACACATTTGTTCAACTTTTTATTTCCCTTACTTTTACATCCAGTTAACATGGATGATTTTTGTGGTTTCTTTGGTACAACTATACTATTTTTTGTCATGGAAAGAGCTCTTGGACAGTTAACCTCCAATTTCTAAAGATCCAGTGGTATCAGAGGGCTTGCTATGCCACTACATCACACATATGAGCTTTTAAGAATTGAAGTATTTCATTCTAGGTCAGAAAATTTTCAAACTGAAACCCATGGTTATATTGTGTAAGTCCAAAGGTGATAATCCCGTGCCTACATGAAGACTGATGGAAAGACAATTCCTCAGGGTCAGAAGGAGTGTAAGTTGGTTCCTATTTATAATCATATCTCCCTTGTGATAATTCAACACAGTGAAATAAGAAAATATCATATTCTCTCTGTGCAAGAGATTATTTTTTCAATGCTTGTGCCTTTAACTTCACCTCTTTCGGGGTTTGTAATTTACTGCCTCAACTATGAAATCAACTTCTGTTGGCATCAGCAAAACACCCTAATTCTCAATCACACAAAGACTTGTTGTACCTTTAGGTGGCAAGGTCTTTGAGGTGTGGGCTGGAGAGGTGACCCTTCATAATAATCTAAGATAGGTAAAGTCTACCATTAGGTGGAAGGGCAGCATAGCTTTCAGTGACGCCCACTGAGAGGACCAGAGACAATGACCTCTCACTGTAATACAGGAAGTTCCATTTGAAAATCAGGAAATGTTTTTCACTGTGAAAAAAAGTAACTTCTGTCAGGTTGACTGAGCATTGACACAGATTTTCCACAGAGGCTGTGGAGTCTCCCTCCTTGGACATGTTCAAAAGCATACAACCAGAAACACTTTAACTGATTTTTTTTTTTTTTTTAACCACTCATATTCTCCAAAATTCAAGCAAACACACTGACTTTGTAATCAGTGGTTTTATCATGGTATTCATGGTGGTGAGGGAGGTATCACCACAAGTTATCAACATCTGAAGTCCCTTTCTTGGAAGCAACATGGTGCTCAAATTGATGCTTTTCTCTTCCTCAATTCATTTTTTAAATTATTTTTCCCCATGTAGGGTCTTTTACAGCTTTCTTTTCTTCAGCAATCTGAGGCTCCAGACTGCATCTAAGTTTACTTTTTGTGGTGCTTTTTGTATATGTCAGAAAATGTTTCTTTGTGTATTTTGTTTCCTGTAAAACCAGTTTGTCCAGCTCTAGACCTGTGTTACTTTTTGAGTGACCATTACTGGGCTGGTAGGTTCTCCAGTGCTAGGGGAAACTCAGTCAGATTTGACAGCTCAGAATAAGTAAGGCTGTTGGAGCTGCATTCCCCAGCTCCACATCAGCTGCTCCAACAATAGTGAGACTGAGTGGGATGAGCCTGGGTAGAGCATTTGTACAGAGCACAGTCAATCCAAAGGTCCCTCATCTGCCTCACGACTGTCAGACGCTGAGACCCCCAAGGACCCTGGGCCGCAGCACAGGAGTTCTGGCCTGACCAAGGTGGGACCCAAGTTTCTCCCTGCAGGTGCACCCATTGGACTGAAACGCCCTCCTCAGAAACCCGTGTGGGAACAATGAGGAGTTGTTACGGTTCCTGGGCTGTGTTTGCAAAAGCTGTGTTTGCTCTGACAGACTGTGCTTTACCTGCCGCAAAGCCCAGACCTGCTTGTCCCAAACCTGCCTGATTTGAATGGTCGCACCTGATTCCCAGAGCAAAGAGCCTCCTCACAGTGACTCTTGGGTACTCCCCCACATTGGCCAGGTGCCCCCTGCTTCTGCCTGCATTGGCGGGGTGCCCCCTGCTTCTGAAATGAGTATAAAAGCTTCCCTGTGACTCACACTCCGAGCCCCTCCCCGGCAGATAAGACAGGTCTATTGGCGCACAGCACGAGGACTGCAAAGGTGGTCTTGGTTTCCAGCGTCACGAGGACTCTCATCTGTCCGTAGCTATGACTCCACTTTTCCTCTTTTCTCTCTCTCTCTCTCTTTCTTTCCCTTCTCTTCCATCGCATAATTATGTGTATCAATAAAGATACAATTGATTTTACTTGAACTAAGTTCTCAGTGCCTCTTTTTGCACTCTGAAATCAAAACGAACCATCACGACCATCCTTTGGCTCGTGACAGTGTTTCTCAGGAGTATGTAATTTGGATTCCTGTCTCCCTGTGTCCCTGTGGTCCTCTGATCCTGTGGATGTAGGCATTTAACAGGGTGAGGACTCGTGTGGTAGGCCTCAAAGGAACTATACCAGAATTTGAGCTCGCCCATCCACTGTTGTCTCTTTCCTCCTTTATGAGTGTAGGCAAGCTTTTACCACTCAGTCTCACCATTGTGTAACCCATTCCTTAACACCACAAAGTTGCACTGTCTGTGATGCATCCTGTGCCTCTGATTCTGAAAATATCTAATGTTCTTCCAGGCAGAAATACCTCTTTCTACCTGGAAAAACTGCTTGTTACTTGTATATCAAACTATAAGACCACACAAATATAAACAACAGTAAACTATATTATATGTGGATACCTGATCAATAGTTAGAGAGATGCTGTCACATTCAACCCAAGAAAGACCTGGAGAAAGGTCAAGAGAAACACACTCAGAACAGATTTGACATGCATTTTTCCTGAGCCTGGGCAAACTCAAGACAAAATTCGTGGACTGTTACTAACACTGGCAATACAGTATTATGAGGCTACATGGTTGCCCTTCATCACAGTAAAACAATCGGGAACAAGGGGTCCTGTCACCCACACCACATCTTTCAGTCCACTCAGTAACAGCCTTTTGTATATGCTCTCTGGAAAAATTTCTAACTGGGTAATCAACCATTCATGACATTCCAACCTAGGGACTCTCAGAGCATTTTTTTTGTGATATACAAAGAATTTCTGAAATCCCCTGGATGTTGATTTTCCCCCCTATGTCCTCATGCTTTACAGACTTCTCCATGCACTGTTAAGGCCGTATTCTCTGTTGCACTATGGCCTTTGGAAAACAGATCTGCATGGATGGGTGAAGACAAACATGAGTTTCTCTACTTGTACATAACCTGAAGAATGTGAATCAGCACATGTTGATTCAAAGATGTTTGACTTCATCAGTGCAGTGCTGTAGTTAATGGCAGAAAATTCCAAATATATGAATATCGAGGAAATCCAAAGAACTTCACTAAAAGGTCTAAATCACCCATACTAGAACTGAATGATATGTCTTTATCACAGAAACATCTGTTTTTACCTATCCATGTAGACAATGTGGGTCTGTGGATACACAGCACTAGAATGTGTCTTTCTTCCAAATTACTTTTCAAAGTGAGTTGCTGAAGGCCCATGTCCATATCTGGGCAGTAGATGGAATAACTGGACATTTATAAATCACTGTTTATTGCCAGCATGCCTTGTAAAGACCCTGTGTTTTCATCAAGCTGCCTGAAGAAATACTAGCAACTGCAGTCCTGGTCTCTGGGCAGCCACAGGGGTAGAAACCACAATTTTTTTTTTATACTCAGTGACCCACATATTGAAAGACCAGGAAACAATACTGCTAATTGACAGTAAGGTCCCATCTACTGATTCCTTTCCTCATTTTTTTAGTTTTTTTCTTCTCAGATAGTACTGATGGAAGATTTAAAATATTAGACAGAAAAATACATGGCTTGAGGGAATTCGTAAAACACCTTCCTACTTGTTAAGAACACCTTTAAGAAAAAACGCTAACAGCAGACTCATAGGAGAGTTTTCCAGAGCCAGAAG
The DNA here is from genome assembly GCA_013400215.1 of Cisticola juncidis. Classification (NCBI taxonomy): domain Eukaryota; kingdom Metazoa; phylum Chordata; class Aves; order Passeriformes; family Cisticolidae; genus Cisticola; species Cisticola juncidis. The sequence continues at coordinate 15,669 of VXBR01005242.1, forward strand.
AAAGACTGCATCCCTAACTCTGCACTTATATAATATGGGCAGAAAAATACGGAAAAAATATCTTTATACAGGAGCTGATACTGCCACAAGAACTCCAACCGGGATTTTGCAGATGCAAAATTTTTTGTCAGTTAATAAGCCTTCTCAAAATAGGCACTGATTATTAACTTTAAAAACAGTTGAACAAGTAGAAATAATGCAATATCCTATAGAATGCCTATGAATTAAGTGGAAATTCAGTGTTTATAAATAATGTCAGAGATTTTGACTGTTTTAAATGTCTAGATCTGAACCTTAGAGTAGACTGGCTATTTTATCTGTCACAGGATGATAAAAAATTGACATGTAGGAGGACCTATTTTTTTAATAAATAATCTGTGAGTAGCTTTAAAAGCAAATAAAATAGAGATGTTTTTTCTTTTTAAATATGAGATACAACAAGGCATTTTCATCTGGTTTGGTCAAGTCACATCAAATTATGTCACATCACAGAATATGTTAATCTAATATAATACAAAACAAGTGAAACGTCTGCATCAAAATTTACAGGAATAATTTCAAACAAAATTTAAAAGAAGTGTAAGAAAGTAAGAAATATAACACTTAGATTTCCTTATTCTAAACATATCTCTTCTTTCTTGTCACAGACAGTTACCCTTATATTCTTAGAATAGGTAGCAGATACTTCATATCCAGGTGGTTACAAATAATATTGAAGAAAAAAAAAAAAACAAAACAACACATCAAACAAACAAACAAACAAAAAACATAAAACCAAACACCAATATGACCCCCATGCCCCTCCTTATGATTCCATTGAAATGCCACTTACTTTTTCCTTGTAATGGGTCTTGACAAGAAGATGTTCATGCTGTGTGACGATGAAAATGCCCTTTTCTGGCAGACAGCTTTCCTGCCAGGGCTACTCTTTCCTGGCTTTAAACAACAGGAACAGGGGCCAATTTAAAGTCCAGGGATTAACTAATTTGAGATGCACAAACTCCCCATGAAGCAATTGTTCGCTTGGATGGACATACTGTCTTCATTATTCCATAGATTTTGAAAAACTTACAAATTCAATGACTGAGGTACATTCTTTGCACTGTCAGTAACATAAGTGATGTGATTGTCCAAATAAAAAAAAAAAAGAAAGCACACATCTGTTTCAGAGTGCATAGTGGGATATTCCAGCCCATACAGATGGGAATGCACAAAACATACGTATATACTAGGATTAAATTATATCCTGTGGAGATGAGTTGGACAGGTTTAAAAGAAAGAGAAATTTTCAATAGCCTTTGAACACAATACTCTGAAGATGTGAATATATGCTTTATTCATCTTGTTCAAAATATGGAGATAAATTCTCTGCTTCCTTTGAAGAATGTTCATATTTCCTACTCTCGTTCAAATTATTGGGTAACCTTGGTACGTCTCCCCCAAGCAGTTTGTTTAAGTGTGCTAGAAATCCTTGCTACCCTTCAAATAGATTACATACTTTCTTTTTTAACAATGAGGACGTAATAGGAGACTAAGGAATAAATTAAAGCAAAATAAAAGTAAATATAACCTTTGTGCTTTAAAATCTATGGAATTATTCTCTGAACTTAATTTGGGAAAAAAAGAAAAAAAAATTGCTCTATATTTTAAAATTACTGATCAGTCAATGGTTTCAATTTTGCCCCCATGGTTCCTGCTAGTAATGCAAATCGTCTTACAAATTAAAGATCTGGGAATTGGTACCTCAGATTTCTGAAACTGTAACTGACTTCCAAATAAAGGCCAGTACTAAACCCAAAAGACTGAAATATTAAAAACAGAGCATCCTGATCTTGATTATTTAGAAGATAAAATTTCTTAGACTAAAACTGTAGCAATGGGAATGTTTTAGGAGGAATAAGATCAATCTCCTAAAATTTAAGCCTCAGATGTGTTAATTGAATTTGTATCTCAACCTGTTGTCTAATCTAGCCTTGTCTCCTATGCACTGTGCTTCGTCATGGACATAGATTTAGACTGATCTGGAGACGTGCTTTAGATGGAAGAGTCCTTGACAGTTTAGCATTTCTAATTTGTGTTGTTGGATGAGCATAAGTAAAGTCATGGGAAGTATGCATTCCACAAACATGTCCTAAATCCAGCTTTTCCAAAAGACTGCAAGAAGCCTTTGAATTCCACCTATACCCCTTCAAGAAATGATAAAAAATCTTTCAATAACCTCCCAATGTCTACTTCTTCTTATAGAGTAGAATTTTTTCAAACTTTAATATATTATTGGGATTATATTTCAGTCTATTTTTCAGGTATGAAAAAGGGATGGACACTTGAGACTAAGTCAAATAGGGAATAAAATTTTTCATTACAGTATAAAAATAGTTTTGTTGGACAAAGGGAACAATTTCCAGTGACTACTATGCTAGACTGTACAGACATTTTAGTTTAACAGAAGGAGAGAAGGAGAAACAGACATGCAGACAGATGATCTGATAACTCTGCCAACTGCTTACTCAGTTCTTTTAATAACACCTAAAAGTAACAATCTGCTGTCTAGCTAACAGTATCCAATTTCATTCTGTAATTTTCTCTATCAGTTTGTTGAGTCGTATTCAAATACTTGGATATAAATCTGTGGTCCTGATTATCTGTGTTTGATTTAAAAATAAGAAAAATAAAAAAAAACATTTTTCTGTCCTGATATGCTCAGATGGATCCCAGTATACTATTTACAGAATCAGAGACCACAGAGCTGTATTATTAGAGCAGTACAAATAAGCTAGCTTTACTGACAAGATTTGAGTCACATTATATTGTTCAGCATATCGTTACAATATATTGACTTTGGTACCAGTATCAGAGAATGGCTGAAGTTGGGAGGGATCTCTGGAGGTTGGCAGGTACAGCCACAATGCCCAGGCAGGGCCACACAGATCAGGCTGCCCAGAGCAATGTCCAGATGGGCTTTGGAACATGTCCCAGGAAGGAGATTCCACAGCCTCCTGGGGCAATCTGTGCCAGTGCTCAGCCACCCTGACCTCAGTTGATTTTTTCACAGTGGAAGGTGTTTCCTGATTTTTGAGTGGAACTTCCTGAAATTCAGTGAGAGTCCATTGCCTCCGGTCTTCTCACTGAGCATCACTGAAGAGATCCTGGCTCTATCTTCTTCACACCATCCCTTCAAGCCCTTATGCACATTGATAAGATTACACCTGAGACCTCTTTTTTCAGGTTAAAGAGTCACACCTTCTCTCAGTCTTTTCATATGTCAGGTGCTCTAGTCCTTTTGTTTTTTGTGGCCCTTTGCTCTCCTTTCTCTAGTATATTCCATGCTTCTCTTGGACTAAGGAGCTCAGAACTAAACATACCTGTGGCCTCAGCAACACTGAGTAGAGAATATGAACATGCAAGATGTCATGGTATGATTGCATACCCTAGCTTCATTAAAACACTAGCATCTTGGGACAGAATACATCCTTGCATCATCAAGCACTTGGAATGAAGATAAGACTTCTATGTGGGTGCATGCATGCACGCATTCCACAATGCATGCATGCATACACATGTATTCCTGTTATTGTATGTCTGTTTCCAGTAAACCACTTAAATGACCACAATACTGTATCATTTCAGTTAAGATAAGTGTTGAAAGGTTAAGGTATGAGATTAATATGCTGTTCATAAAAATCAGCTCTCAATTATGAAACAAAAGCTGTTAAATCTCCATTATGCCTCCATGGAGGTAAAGGTTGAAAGCTGAGCTTTAATCTACTCAGAACCAAAGTAATCCATACAAGAAAGTTAAACATTAGGAATACTCTTACTGCAGGGACATCCCAAACCACCACCCCCCCAGCCTGCCCCCCC
>VXBR01005242.1:19571-46270 GCA_013400215.1 Cisticola juncidis
AAAACCAAAAGCAAAACCAACCAACAACAACAACCCCCCCCAAAAAAACCCCACCATAAACAAAAACAAAAACAAACACAAAAACGAACAAAAAACAAACAAACAAACAAAACCCAAAAAAACCCCAAAAGCCAATCAAACACCAAAACTCCAAAAACTCCAAAGGATTCAAGCATGAAATACAAATAAATAAATTTGCTAAATACATTGTTAAACAAACGTATTTTTAAACAGCTTCAATAACTTAAATACTTATTGAATTCTCTAAAGGAAGTGAAGATATTATTTTCCCTCCTCTTGAAACAATTATTTCTTGCTGGCGTTCTCTCCCATCAGAATACATACATACAAGTGTTAATATAATATTTGTTCAAGGTTTCAAGGGTTTCAGGAAGGGTGAGGTAAAAAAAAAAAACAAAACCAAACCAACTCCAGCTGTTTGGAAGCTAGCAAGTTTTATTCACTAGAGGTCTAAATTTCACGTACGGTCAGTAAACAGAGCCACCAACCAGAGCGACATTAACCCTAAATCGGTGTAGAAATTCAAATTCTGTATTTTGCAATAATTTCTAGAGGTTCTTTTCTTGTGTAGAAGAAGCCTTCATAAACTACCTAAATGCATAATTTTTAGATGGTAGCAAGATTTTTGAGATGATAGAAGTTAAGTAACATTAATCTCACCATTACTTTCTGCTTAGATGTATCTTGCTTGCTATGAGCATCCTTATGTAGAGTGAGAGAACTAGAAGAAATCTCAAAAGCTACAGCATCTTATATTTTTTTCAAAATCCTTTTGTTAGCAAGTTCCAAGCACTCAAAGTAATTCAATGTATTTCTTTACTTTAGAATCTGATCAAAAGCCTAAAATCTGTTGAAGGTATACTGATAATTCAATGAGCTATAAATCCTATTAATATTTCCTCTATTATCCTCATTGCTTTTTCTCTTATTTGGGAAACCAAAGACTGGGAAAAAAATGTTATCTCAAACTACTGTTTTAGTTCCTCTCCAACCAATAACTTGAAGAATGATAAAATATATGAGTTGGGTTTCTTTTTCATTTGGATTTTCTTTTTAAGATGAACATAATATACCCACAGTGACAGTGATAAAATGTAATGGAATACTTTCTTTGCTATGATAAATAGAGGCTCAAAAATAACCTTTTAGAACATAATTTTTTCACTGACACTGTAAAATTTACTTATTTACTGATTAGAGGCATTATAAACTATCTATATATACTTTAAGTGGATAATGGTCTGAATGGTGTGCTGTAGTTAAGATATTGGGATATCAGCTCCAAAATATTTTTCATTAAAAAAACTTTTATGTTATCTACTGTTTCCTTCTATCATTTGAACCGAGAACTTCTTAAATAAGGCAGTATTTTCTCTGCTGAAACAGAGTCACAGTCACAGTGGAGGAGAAATATATTTGGACTTCATTATTTCTCCACATAAATTTGGAAGAGAAAATCCAAATCCTTTTGGCTTGATTTGAAACTTGGATGTTCATTTGAAATAACATTCATAGCACTCCTGCTGAAATCAAGCTACACTAGTGAGCCTAGTAGAGATCTGTCCTTATTGTTATATTTCCCAAGCTATTGGTAGCACAGGACTTTGTTAATAGATGAAAAGGTGAATTTCTTTGCTGTGTAAAGTTTTTGTTCATAAAAGTCTGTTAAGGTTGAGGAAGGCTTTCATCTTTCTTAGTTATAGAGAATATGAGTCATGGATCATTAGACTGAAATATAGTAATAAAATAGTTGATAGTAGTTTCACTAAGGCAAAAGAAAATAAGGCATGAAATAGGATTAAATATTCTGAAATACCTAAATTACTTAGGAACCTAAAATCAGTGTTTAGATGTATGTTATTATCTTGGATCCTATATAGATCTGGAAAACAAAAATTCTCACTTCTTGCTATTGCTCTCTGAATAGTTGTTCTGGGTTCCCTGAATGGGACTCATCTCATCTTCCTTAAACATCCACATTGAATCTGAATTAATGAACCAGGGCTCTCTTTATAGTTGGTAGAGGATAATAGGCACTCTCAGGGCGCAGTTCATCTGACCTACTTCAGATGCCTATTTTAGCATAAGAAGAATTGTGACCTAGAAGTGCCTGTTTCTCTTCTTTGACTTCTAGGGAGCCTGAAGTGATTAGCTCAGGTGCAGACAGTCTTAATGTGTATGTTTAGCCAAATTAATTCCTCCTTTTTCTGTGATTTATATCTTTGGGAATTTTGTGTACCAAAGTACTTATCCATACTCATCTGACTTTTCTTCATGGAAAAAAAATATCTATCTGTACAAAAATTTTTCTTGTGCTAACACTCATGTTAGTGCTTACGTTTTCACCTTATTACCAGAAATATGATTAGTTTGCAAAGGGATAAAATATAACAATATAACTCTATATTTAGTCAAGTGAACAAACCCCTTAAAATAAAATGTAAGTTATTGGAGCTCAAAGACAACATGACATTTTAAGTTACCATTAATACAAACAGTCTAAACACCCAGCTGCAGGTATTCCTGGAGGAAATAATGAAGGATTATCTCTCTTTCACCTAACTCCCCATTAACTTTCTTAGCTCTGGTTCCCAAAAGTTACATATCTATATTAAGAGTAAATCCCACTTTAAAAAAAAAAGGCAAACCAGTAGGGAAAAATGTACCTAGCTCTTGTGGGGAACTCTACTTGCATATTTTTACTCATCAACTGATGGAATGGAGTTTGCTTGCCTCTTGGTCTGACTGACACAGCAGGAAGAGCCACCTGTGATGCCCTTTCACTTCAGGCTGCAGCTGTTCCTAGGAAGCTCTGGAAGAAAAAGCCAGAACAGGGAGGTGAACACGGGTATATCGAAGTATTAAAGATAACTTAGTACTTTTTCTTATGTCTTTCCTCATACACACACCATTGTTTATAACCTATTTTCCATTGGTCCAGACAGTGTTTTAAAACTATTTACATATAACATGAGAAAAGTGAGCCAATAATGAATTTCTGAGGCAGGATGTACTACCTGTGTCAATCAGCCCTTTCAATCAATTAATGTGGCAGCTTTTACAACTTGCTAACAGGAAGACCTCTGACAGGACTTTGGGTATGGGGTTTTAAGGTTACTAAACACTACTACTTAGTCAATATCTAAGTTCAAGGTAAGCTATTAAAGAAAAAAGCTAAGCATGCCTAGAAAATTTCCAAAATTTAGGAAGGTTGTATTAGAGCATTACAAAATTGATAGCTTGCTTTGCTGAGTTTTTGTACTTCAAAATATTTTTATATTTTCATTATTTATTTAATTATTTAATTTAAAGATCACTTCTACTTAATTTTTGTGTTTGTTTCTCCTTCCTTTCATTTCAAGTTTCTTTCCCTCTGTTCAGCTCCACATGGTTACTGGAAGGATATTTTTATGCTTGTCTGTTTCACTCCAGTTTACTGATTCTTGATTTTGTATTGAATGAGATCTGGGCACAGGACAACATTTTCTACCCTGCCCTAGTTTCCAAGGAAAAGAGAGCATAGTGGAAACCTGTTCACTCTTCAAAGAAGATTTTGGTCTAGAATTTCCTATTTCAGAATTTCCTGAATTCAGAATTTCCTATTTCAGCAATGTATGTGACTAGCGAACAAGCAGAACAGGCACAGAACTGTGGTGGTGTGAAAAATTAGGTTTATTAAGTTTGTTGTATCATCCCTTTGTTCTCTCTCCCACGGGCGCGCACCTGCCGCAAGTGATGTAACCTCCGTTACTTGTCACTCGTGCTGCCCGCGAATTCTGTACTCCCCCCAGCTTCCCCGGTTGGTAAAAGTTAAATTTCCCGCGTGTGTGACGGTCCCTGGAATCCCCCTCATTGGTTCTGTACCCTTACCCCTCCCTCTCACCCATCTGTATAAAACCCTGCGCGGGGCCGCCCCTCGGGGCAGATCGCAGGAGCGAACGAGGCGCAGCCCCACCGCGCCTGCGGGCACAATAAACCTCCTCACTGCCACCGTCCTGCCTCTGTTTCGTCACTCTTACAACGCTGCAGAAAGATCTCTTAGAAACAAAGAACTCACAGGGACCAGTATCGGCACACGGCGCATGAACTGGTCCTCGTACTTCGCCACGGTGTTCTGGGCTGGCCGTGCGTGGAGACACTGAGGTCTCGAAACACAGCACTGTGACACAGAACAATCTGTACTTCCAAGATTTTTATTTCCTTCTTGAAATTTTGTCTATATTTGTTCTTGCAGCTACTACTCAGGCCTCTCAGGACATGTATCTGATATACAAGTCCGTAATTGTATTATACCCAATCTTTATTTGTTTGGGAAAAGTAAATATTGCAGCTTTTTGTGAAGGCAACTATAGAACCATATTGCTTTCTTATCTGTCCCTGGAATGAAATAAAATAAGTGTTTCTGTCCTTTTATTTTGTAATCCAAATATATTAGTTGAACAATGCTATATTTTTTAAATTATTAATAAACTAGGACAATCCAAAACTTATTCATAATGGAATGTATGCACATGCATTGTTTCTGAATTTTTTTCTGAGATCTGAGGTTTTATATACAAAAAGAACAAATTACATGATCTGTTAAACATAAATAACCCAAATCTGAAGTTAAAATCACAAATCCTGTCTATACAGGAGCCCTGTGTTCACAGGAGTCTACTACAGATAACTGAGACAGGACAATGATGTCAGTGAGTTAGTCTTTAAAGAACAAAGAGACACACTAAAATCACCTGCCTTTGTCCTCACTGCTCCTCAACTCACTGAATGTTAACTGGAAACACCACACAGCTGGCACAAACAAGTCCAGAAGATTCCTAAAACACTTCATAGCAGGAGCTGACAAGGGAAAATAATCTTCTTGATTTGTTGCTTGTTAACAGAGAGGGTCTTATGAATGAAGAGGTGATTCCTGGCTGTCTTGAACAGAGTGACTATGTAGCAAATGAATTTAAAATCTCTGTAGACAGGAGAAAAAGTGTCAGCAAAGCATCAGGCCTGGATACAAAGAAAACAAACTTCCAGCTGCTCAGGGAACTAGTCAGTAAAGTTCCCTGGGAAAATAATTTTGAAAGTTCTGGCATCAGTCAGTGTCAGTCATTTTAAGCACCATCTCCAAAGGACACAGGAGTAGGCAATTCCAAAACATCAGAAGTCAAGCAGTTGAGGGAGAGGGTTGGCTTGTGTGAGCAGGAGTCTTTATGCCTAGTGGAATTGGTCAGAGCACCAAGCCTGACAGAGTTCAAGTTGCACTTAGACAACTGTCTCAGGCACGTGGTGTGAATCTTGAGGCTGTCCCATGTAGGGCCAGGAGTTGGGTTATGATGATCCATGTGGCTGCCTTCCAATTTAGGGTAATCTGTGATTCTATACTTATTTATACAACAGTTACCTGCAGGTTTAAAGCAGAGTAGCAGCAAGGTGTTCTAGAAGAATTCTAGAATTCAAAAATTTCATCCTTGGGAAACTTCCCTTTGCTCAGCACTGCTTCTTATCAATAATATCTTTAAGGAAATACATCAGTCTTCTGCTTGCTTCCTTTTTGAAGGTTTGGGCTGGATTCTGATGATGATCCCTTGTTTTACAGAAAATGCAGCAATTCTTTTTTTCTTTCTATACTATTAGTCCAATGTTGCTTTCAGTTCTATTTAAACAGAAAACTACTCCTTTGAGAAGGTGAAGGAAAATGTTATCATTTTCCCATAATAAATTCTACATATTGCCTTGGGAAATAACATTTTTGTGAATAATCAGGAAACAAGGGCTAGTGGTTAAATGTGTTTGAGATGGGTCTCTGTAATTTTATTGCCCCCTGTTTAAATGAAGGTGCTGGCAGAAGTTGTAAAGTCACTTTTTAACCAGTCTAAAAGATGAACTGAATATCCACAAAAAGAAAGCTAGAGCATTTCTTGGAGATGAGTTGGCAACCAAAATCTTAGTTGAAAAGGCTTATCAAGCCAAGCCATTCAATTACATTAATCCTTGTTAAATCCTTTTAATAAGGTAATTATTGCTATTACAAACTGGGGAAAAGAAATCTGTGTGCAGAGTTGGAGACAGTGTAATCAATAATGAAACCTGCATCCTGCCTCTTTTGTTAATAACTGTTGAAACTCAAGGGAAAGAATAAAGCAGTATCAGTAACCATATATCAAATACACAGCTAAATAACGTTATCCCTGACCAAACCCATACTGATGTTTTTCTGTCTGGATATTTGCTCTATAACTAACTGGACAGCCAGTTCAACATCTTTATGAATGAGATAATTTAGGATGTTTTCTTACTGTTTAGAATCAATAAAAAAGAATAAACACTTTTTTCCTTTTTTCCTTGATTTAATTAAATGCCTCACCATTCAACCTCAAAAACTAAATAAACAAAATACTTTAGGGAATGACTTCCTATATTTTCCCTTTATGAGTAATGTCTTAGTATTTCTTGGATTTTTCCATTGTATTTGTTTTTTTTTATTATTATTATTTTTAACAGCTTCTTTGATCTTCATCAGCCCGTAAAAATTGCATTTGTCAAAGATGTTGGGTTTTTCCTCACTGAAAATATGACATTCACTTGCTGTATCATTGCAAACAGTTAGTACATCCCAAATGCACAACTTAAGGTCTATCTTTATTAAATTTCACAAGGTTTCTGTCAGTCTATTTTCTAGCCTTTTTCAGGTACCTCTGAGTAACATTCATGCCCTCCCATATTGACTACTCTGCAAAACTTGTAATTTCCTCTCTGGAATACACTCCTCCCACACAGAAATATTAAAAAGTTTGGCCCCATTATTGGTACTTGAGGGAAAACACTGTTAACTGACCTCCAGCTGGACTTTGTGCCTGCTGATTACTTCTTCTGAATTCTGATTACCATTTCACCAGAAGTCTCATCATAGAGGACTATGTTGTTACTGAAGCACAATTTTTTTCTTGACTGTTTGCCATCACCTTACTCTTTTTCTGGTGTCAGAAAATAGCTTTTAGAAGATTTGCTCCATCACCTTACCAAGGGCAGAGGTGAAGTTTATTGGCACATAGGTAGGTGGATATGATGTTTACATGTCAAAGTTTAGTAGTGGATGTCCTGCAGAGGTGGCAGCTGTGAGACGAGAAAGCTGCCCCTATCTTGAAGAAAGTCAGTTCAAGCTAGCTCCAAGATGAACCTGCCACTGGCCAAAGCTGAGTCAGTCAGTTCCTCTGTAACAAAATATTTAAGAAAAGGTAAAAAACTGTCTGTCAGTAGCTCATGGAGAGAGGAGTGAGAATATCTGAGAGAAACAGCTCTCCTGACAGCAAAGTCAGTGAAGAACTAAACAAAGAAAAGGTGAATTAGCACTTAAATATTTCATCATCAATAGACAAACCATCCTCATGGACAAACTGCCCTGCAGTTGTTTGGACATGAAGAACTTTCTATCTGAGAAAGGAAATATGTGTCTCTCCGTCTCTACCTGAAATTTGTTGATTCCACCATTACCGAGATGGGATCTTCAGGTGATTCAAACAGGAAGTATGGTATCTGTAAAGTGTCAGTAGCTGCTTTGTGAAATAAGGCAAAAAAAACCCAAAAAACCCCCAAAAAACCCAAAAAAACAAGCAAAAATAGCCACTTCCCGTCCACTCAGTTTATGACACAAAAATTTATGAAGACAAGTATAAATACAAAGGGAAAATTCCAGTTTATGACATAAGTTTTTGTAGTCACATGAAAACCAGATGGCAGAACACCTCCCTTTCAGTGGTTTTAATATGAAACTGGGTATATTTATGCTGGACATAGGGAAGATATTTTTATGATGAGGGTTTTGAGATGATGGAACGGGTTGCCCAGAGAAGTTGTGGATGCTCCACCTCTGAAGATGTTCAAGGCCATGTTAAATGGGTCTTAGAGAAAACTGATTTTTCGAAAGATGTCCCTACCCCTGGCAGATGGGTTGGAACTTTAAGGTCCCTTCCAACTCAAACCATTCTGTGATTCATACTGTAATTCCACAAAACTTCAGGCAATTTGTGGTTTGTTTCATTAGGGCATTTGGGTTTTTTGTGTTTGTTATCAAGACTCTAAAATGTTCCTTTGCTTTGAAACTATTTGGGTTCTTTATAACAAGACTCATTTCCATTAGATCTGACCAGCTACAAGTACACAACTCTCACACAGAGAGGACAGCTAGGTGTTCCTATATATTATTAACAGCTGCAGTATATTACATGGGAAAAATGACAAATAACAGAATAAATGATAAAATTATCTGCAAAAATCAGCTAGCAAAACAAAAACGCAGCCCTAACTGGTGGATCAAAGGCTTCCTTTGTGACAGATAACATTCTGAAAAGAAATGTATAGAGACTAGAAGAATGAGATTTTCTTCAGCTGGAAGCATTCCAAACTGATATATTGGGTCATTTTCAATACCCAAGTTGGATTAGTGTTTGCCATAATCCTCAGAAGAAAGAGATACTTCAGAGATATGTTAAAAGAAAAATTACAATGAAACTTTGAGAAACAAAAGAACAAAGGAAATCAAAATTACTAATACGAAGCAGATATTTAAAAGCCCTTTTGTCTGAATACTGAAGTTTATCAAAACATGAGGCTAAGAAGATGAGGAAATAATTGCAGATGGGGGAAATCAAACTCTTCTATGTCTGCCTTCTCTGCTGGATATAGCACTAGTTACAGATTTAGCCTATAAAGTGTAAGACTGAATATGAACAAAGAAAATAAATTTGAAACAGCTTATAAATGTAGATATAAAGCTTTTCTCACATCTGAAATTTTAGTGAAAAAAGAACTTAAATTATTGAATGATTTAAAATTAATTGTAAAAATACTTGGAAAAATATTTTGAGACAAGGGTAGCAGGAAGGATAATAATGGAAGCCTGATTTTAAAACCCTCTCACTGTTTTTATGATAAGTAATTTTTCATGAAAATATATTTCAACATTAGTCCAGATGATTAGTCTGAATAGCTGACATTCTGCTTTTGAAATACCAGTATAGCTAATAAAGCACCAAAATAATAACTTTTAATTTAAATACAATTACGATTAACAGAAACAAAAACAACAAAATAACCAACAAAAAAACCCAAAACAAAACAAACAACCCCCCCCACTAAAAACAAAACACCACACCAAAACTATTCTTTTCTGTATCCTTTTGAATTTCAGAGTTACCCTGAAATTTTGCTTTGCTAAACAAAGTTCAAACTCAAAGCTAAAGCTAATGAAAATAAAAGGTGGAAAAGTATCTTAAAAGTAGAACAAGTTACCAAGGATCATTGGAGACTTTCAAGAATAATGCTAGATTCTATAAAGAAAGCCCTTAAACTATTTTGTTTCTGTGATTGGCAGTTTGATTTTATCCAACTGAGAACTACCATTAACTTAAAAAATTTACTAGCTTTACAATGAGGAAGAAGAAGAATGACAAGCTTCTTAATTTTCCTCACACATTTCATTTTTTTTCTTTTATTTCTTGTGTGGTTTAGAATTCACATATTTAAGCCTTCAAATTTTATTCTGAACTCAAGGTGTAATTTAGCTATACCAAGTGTGCAGAGATGTAGGTATTAAATTAAATTGTCTAAGAATATAAGAAGAAATGGAATTTTCTCAAATGTAATCTGAAATCAACTGCGATTGAAGAAAAATATCGGAATGAAATAGTTGATTTTTTTTTAAATGTAACTATATATTGTTTTCTTATTTCAAGTTTCAGAATTAATGCTTTAAAAATATCTGCCTATCAGTATGATCAATAGCATGGTTGAATTCAAATAAAGCATGAAAACCCTTCACCATAATGAGCTTTTAGAAATATAGAAATTGATGGTTGTAACCCATATGTTCAATAGCCATAGAAAGAACTAGAGAAAGTGTCACTCTCCTCAGATCAAAAGGAGGAAGGAATGTATTGAAAACCTGTGGATAAACCCATTCTAATAAGTATGAATTTAGACTGGAAAATGGTGAAAGGAGCAAGTAATTTAATATGGATAGGATAGGACATGGATACAGTAGAAGATGTAGAAATAAAATAGAAATCCTTGTTTTCACATCCATAAATGGAAACAAAAGAGTAAGCAAGTTATTAAAGAAGGAAATATACAGTTTATATAAAAATCCTAGAAGTAGACTTAATAAATATTCCTACATTTTAGGCATATAAGGAAAATAACCTACAAAATTACTTTAAAATATGTTAGTGATGTGTAAGGTTTTTTGTTAGGGGTTGTTTTTTGGTTTTGCTTTTTTTTATTTTTAGAAGGAAGTTCTGTGTGAAAAAGAAGTCATAGTAAAGTGAAAATATTTGGTTTATGTTAGTTGAATTTTTAAATTATCAAATGCCAGATTTAACACTACTGTCATCCACCATTAAGTCAATCAATTGCTTCTTTTGCTTCTCTCATCAGAGTATCGCATTTCCTAAATATTGTGACTGATATATCATTTTTTTACCTAGTACAAAACTGTCTGATGTTTGAATCCAAATATTGCTATTTATGTGGGGTTTGGGCACTAATTTTTATTCTACGATCTTGTAGTTATCAGGAGTTGAATTCTTTTTCAAGTGTCAGATGAAGATTTTTGCTGTATGCCAGGCAAAAGCTGCAGCAACTGCAGTGGACTTTTTCATGTGGTTTGCTCTTCAGTAGAAACTTTCTGCTTTAGATATATGTTGCTTTGCAAGATGGCAGCTGAAAAATAAACAAGGTACCTTTCAATATCATTTTAAACATAAAAGTTTGATACAGGTTTGGTCTGTTGATTTTTTTTATGTCACATGTAATAAAACTGAAAGTTGTGCACACAGTTTCAATAAATAATAGCATTACTTGCTGAGATAAAAACCTGGATGTTTAAGCAAAATGTATTCTTGAGTGCTCTTATTCTTGGACAGAGTTGTTCAAGAGAGCTCCCAGACACAGAGACTATTTAAATTACTGTAGACTTAAACTTTACTCACGATTGCAGCACCACTCAGTTTTTGAAGGTTCAAATGCAATGGTAGGTGCTTCTTTTTCCCACTTCCCACTGGGGAACTTATTTCATACACTGCCTGAAGCTAACCCCTACAAAAATACACTTGGTAAAATAAAGAAGATGTCTCCCGAGTTATCTGTCTTGCTCTCCACTTGAGCCTTATGACTGAGAGACATGGATTAAGTGAAAAGAAGTAAAGAAGAACCCTGGGGAAAGGTGAAAAGAACAAGGAATTTGTAAAGTTAGAGGACCTATAGACTCACAGACAGGTCATGGAAATTGTATAAGGATCAAAAGTGGCCTGTAGATGTTCAGCAAAGTGCTGGCTGAAGATGTAGGGAAAGCAGGGAAAAAGGAAGATGCTACTGCACAGGAGCTAGTTAAATGAACAAAATACCTACCACTGGGTAGAAGTAAAGGGTAATAATCAAAGACAACTTAAAAGTGGATACAGTGATGATACTGTAAGAAATATCACCTATGTTATTGCAATTTGGGTTTTGGTTTGATTGATAACACACATATTAATATGCATGCATTGTAAAATGCATTGGATTTATAGTGTAAGTGGTGTTCTTCTTATCTAGTTTCAGAAGTCTAAAATTAATGATTAAAGTGTCACTAAGTCATCAAATGTCCACTTAAAGTCATTGAAAGGAAATAATCATGACTGAATTGTGATTTAGAAGTTCTATTTTGAATAGTTATCATAGGATGATACAAGTCACCTTTTGGAAGTCATAAGCATTTTTAAATGCAAAATTAGGCCAGAGGAATTTTATCCAGGGAAACTAGCTCTTCAAACAGGTAAATTATGTGGATTATTTAGTAAGTAACTAAATAAAATTGGGTCAAATCAACTCCCTTAAAGCTACAAGTAAGAATTGCTGTACTTCTTTGGTGATCAACATCTACCATTTAATCTGAGGACAAATAATTGTTTCCACAGAAAGTCATTTGTATTTCATGCTGTGTTTTTTATTCTCCTGTAAACAAAATTTTAAATATGAAACAGTAAATTTGGTGACCAACCTAAAGGAGCTCAGAGGCCAGCATAGAATTTTATGTAAACATGGACAGATTTACATTTCAGTTCTGTAAGGAATACTAGTTAAGGACTTTCAGAGTGATTTTTCTGCTCATTGACCCTGAACATGTTGAAACACAGTGTGCTGTGATAACCTTGGCTGGGCATCAGGTGCCCATCAAAGCCACTCTGTGACTTCCCTCCTCAGCTGGACAGGGGACAGCAAACATAACAAAAGGCTCATGAGCTAGGGCCAAGGAGAGATCCCTCATCAATCACTGTCACGGGCAAAACACACTTGCCTTGGGAAATTAGTTGAATTTTATCACCAATCAAAATCAGAGTAATGAAACATAAAAGGTAAATCTTTGACCACTTTCCCTGAACCCTCTCTTTGTCTTGGTCGCAACTTCACTCCCAATTTCTCTATCTCTTCTGTCCCAGTGGTACAGGGGGATAGGAAATGGAGGTTGCAGTCAGTTCATCACAGTTACAATCATCAGTCAGCTCATCATCGGTCTCTGCCACTACTTCCTCCTCCAGGGGAGGACTCCTCACACCTGCTTCCACTCCAATGTTGGCTCCCTCTCATGGGAGACAGTCCTTCCTGAAGTTCTCCAGCCTGGGTCCTTCCCTTCTTCATCAGCTGTTCCACCATGGGTGCCTCTCAGGGACCTTCCAGCAACCCTACTCCAGTGTGCGCTCCTCTCTACACTGGGCCACAGGTCCTGCTGGGAATCTACTCCAGTGTGGGCTTCTCATAGGGTCACAGCCATTTCTGCTCTAACATGGGATCCCCCAAGGGCTGCAGATGGATATCTGCTCCCCCATGGACTTCCATAGGCTGCAGAGGGACAGTCTGTTCCACCATGGTCTTCACCACAGCAAGGGAATCTCTCATCTGTCACCTGAAACACCTTCTTTCCCTCCTGTTTCACTAACCTTGGTGTCTGAAGGGTTGTTTCCTTCACATATTCCCACTCTCTTTAGGCTGTTCTTTTTTGTCAATTTTTAACACCTTTTTTTTTTTTAACTCTATTATTGCAGAGGTGCTGCCACCATCACTGATGGGTTCAGCTTGAAGCCAGATGGCATTAGCTCTTTCAAACACGGGAAGCTTCTGACAACTTTTCACAGAAATTTCCTCTGCATTCCCTCCAACAAAAACCTTGCAACACAAACCTAATGCCTAATAGTGTAAAATGATGTGACTATCAGTTTTGTAGACCAGTACAAAAAAGTTGGCAGAATATCTATGCTTCTAGGCATAATATGCAGAAAAGAATTATTTTGTTTTCTTTCATCCCTCTAAGCTGATATGAATACAAGGAACTGTCTTGTCATATCAAATATCTAGTGACAATACCATCCTATCCGGAGTACAAAACCAGGTTTCTTGACCTATGTACCATTTACAGTTCCTCTCCTTGACCCTCAAAACACGGATGTGTGAGCAATGGGAGCAAATCTGCACTTGGAGTATTTGTAAATTTCCTAAAGATCTTACACAAGGAGCCATGCTCCTAATGTTGTGGTCTGAAATAAGTATCCTCATAATGAGAAATTTTGAAAAGGTTTGTGATGAAGAAGCAAAGGCAAGAAGAACAAAAGGAATGCAGTTGAATAGGACTTGCTATCTCTCGATCTCATTTGCAAATAGAATGCTTATCTTTTTCAGTGTCTTGAGGAGGAATAATGTTTGGCTTTGCAGTCTGTTTCACCAGAGTGGTATTGCTGTCAGAGTACTGCAACTTCATCCTCAAGATTCCTGAGGATTCTGGGGAATTTTTCATTGTTTTATTTGGGGTTTTTGGGTTTATTTGTTTTTATGATGTTATTTTTGTTGGGTGAATTTTCCCTGTTTATTCTATTTTTAAATTATTGCATAATTGTAATGCAGCAATAAGAAAAGGCAAAAATTTGTATCCTTAGAATACATGACTGAAAAACAGGTGTGGGAAGTTACTTAGCACTGATAAATGTTGACTAAGCCTCATCTATATAAAAACCTTGAAGAAACATCATAAAAGAGTATTCATTGATTCTCCACTCCTATAAAGAAAGCAGAAAACTGAAAAATGGAAATCCCTTTTGTTTCTCATGCCTAGTTGGTGCATTTAAAGAAGAAACTATGTAGAAGGATACCATGTGTTTTAATTCTATTGAAATTCATATTTCAAGGATTTTTTCCTTGTAAAAACATTGTGACTGTAATGCTGACAAGGTCAATGTCAGGTTGCATTTTCTGCTATACAAGTATCGCTCAGGCAAATTAGTTTTGCCGTAGGGGCTAGCCTAAGCTGCCCACCTGCTTTTCAGAAACCTTTTCTTTCCTGAGTCAGGATTTCTTTTGTTCACATGGCACGTCCTATCTGTTTCTGTCCATCCATTGCCATTCTTGTTTGTTAACCCCATGCTTTTATCCTATTTACCTGGAGAAATAAATGTGCTTCTCTTTCTTTCTTTATTTTAATTTAAGGTACATACTTGACTCTCCTTATCCTCATTTAAGTTTTCCTTTTAATTCAGTTGCCATAACAACACATCTGTGAAACTTGGGCCATTGCAATCACAACCTTACAAATGAGAAATTTATGCATGGTGATTACATGCATAGAAACAGATCCCTGGGAACACAGCAGAGACAAGGTACTTCCTGATTATCTCTTGACTCAAAATCATTTAATGGTCAACTGTATGAAGTTTACCCTCAGTTGTTTTGCAGACAACACCTAGCTGGGTGACAGTGTTGATTTGCTGGAGAGTAGGAAGGATCTGGACCCTCTGGATTAATGGGTGAAGGCCAGCAAGTATCAAGTTCAATAAGGTGAGCAGCTGGGTCTTAAACTTGAGTTAGAACAACCCCATGCAGGGCTACAGACTTGGGGAAGGACAGCTGGAATTCTGCCTGGCAGAATAGGACCTGGTGGTGCTGGTTAACCGTGGCTGAACATGAGCCAGGTGGGATAGGAGGCCAATGACACCCTGGCCTCTGTCAGGAATAGTGTGTCCAGCAGGACTGGAAAAGTCATTGTGCTGCTGTACTTGGCACTGGGGAGGCCACACCTCAAGCCCAGTGTTAAGTTCTGGGCCTCTGACTACAAGAGCAAGCTGGTCAAGGGTCTGCAGCACAAGACTTACAAGAAGTGCTTGAGGGAACTGGGGTTGTTGAGCCTGGAGGAGGCTCAAAGGGGACCTTATTGCTCTCTACAACTACCTGAAAGGAGTTTGTGGGAAGGTTAAGGCCAGCCTGTTCTCTAAGACAGCAAGTGACAAGAAGAAATGGCCTCAAGTTATACCAGGGAAAGTACAGATTTTACATTAGGGAAAAAAAAAAAAAATCACTGAACGAGTGATTAAGCATTGGAATAAATTGCCCAGAGAAATGATTGAGTCATCTGGAAGTGTTCAAGAAATGACTGGAAGAACTATGCTTAATGTTTAGTCTTGTCTTTGTGCTATGGTCTAGATGACAAGATGGTGTTCAGCTACAGGTTTGGCTTGATGCTCTTGGACTTATTTTCCAACTTTAATTTTTCTAAGTTTCTAATCTAATTGTTAACATTTTGGTTAAACACACAAAATTGTTACATGTGAAATTAGCCTTTTTTTTGTTTAATTCAATGACACAGTCTTGTTCTCACAGAGAGCAGTAACTGGTAGAATGTTGTTGACTACTACTAGTTAGTGTTTTCCCTCAGAAGATGAGACAAACAACTGTGAAGTGTAAGGCTGAAGCAGTTGGTTAGGATATTAGTTTAAGAAAGGGAACTGGTTTGAGAAGAGTCTGAAGTTGATGACCCAAAGACAGAAAAAGGAAGTTAGAACCTGGAGGAACTATCCAAAAAAACAAAAGTCATTTGACAAGGCAGTAGACAATAAAGAGCGTAGAAGAAAAAATCAAGATTTATGCAAGTTGAGAGAAAGATGCAAACTTAAAACCAATGTATTTTGTAATTTTTTAAGCTTTGATGACATATGATAATAAATTACAATAAAGAATGTATTTTTCTAGCAGAAGACAAGCTTTGAATAACTATTTGCTGATCACCACAGGGAATGTTGTGGCTTTTGTTGTTTTTTTCAAACTAGATCTACTCGAGTAGCCACATATGTGCAATCATTTTGTACAAAATCAGCTGAAAGCATTTTTAGGCCATAAAATGCAATGCTTAATGAAGAGAATTTAAGTATGAGAGCCCTTGGTTATGAGTTTGTGGATTTTATTGAATAAATAATTTCAGCAGAAAAACCACGCAAATGTACCCAGCTTTGATCATTCCAGATAAGGGTAATTTGCTATATTTTCAAGAAAGATTTATTTTTAATATTTGATGACAAATTTAACTTTGGGATCTATGGAAACAGAAAAATGCTGAGATACGGAGATGATTTTAATGTTTCTGCCTCGTGAAATACATTAAACACAGCCATAAATGTCACCATTTACATGGCTCAAGTTTTACAATCTATCTGATATTCCTGTGGTCTCTGGGTCACATCTAGCCTCTCTAAAGAAAAAGAATTCTTGATAATATACAAATTAAGCCAGTCGCACTTTCTGCAGAGTGTTCCCCTGTGGAATTTGGGAAGACAGTGAGCCCAAGGACTAGGGGAAATCTTGTGACCCAAAAAGCAGAGTGTTTCCGTGAGAAAGAGTTACAGAATCACAGAATCACAGAATGATTAGGGACAGAAGGGACCTCTAAGGATCATAAAATTCAATGTTCTCCCAGCCTTGTAGAATTAAGAACTGCTTACATGCAGAAATTAAGAACTATTACTATCTCTTTTAATCACTGGAAAATTGTGGGGAAAACACATTTTTATTTGTACGGACTCCAGAGTATTCATATTCACAACATAACAAGATAAAATGAATTAAAATAAGTAGATCAAAATTTTAGTGTGGCAATGAGCCTTAACTTTCAGATCATATTGCACATTACACACAAAAATGACAGTGAAGGGTAAGTAAAACAAATAAGTAAGTCTGAGTATAAGAAAAAATGCATGACTATTTTAGCACACATAGGAGGTCATACTTTTGACTGGTGTTGTACTCATGGGCTATTCTCAGTCCTCGATGATGAATTTTGCTTGGCATGATCTGTAACTACCAGTGTTGATGTACACTACAAATGTTAGAAGGTAACAGAGAAACTAAATCCACTTCTACTAGCCTTTCTCTGCCTCACCATTTTCAAAGCTGAAGGTAACAACCTTACATAAATGTCTATTCAGAGGGCATCTAACAGGGCATGAACTAAAGGACACATAGCAGTCTGGTTTCCACCCTGGACACTGACTGAATTCACAAATCGTGTTTGTGGAACTGCAACAAATTAGAATTCAACAGCATAGAAGTTGGGAGGAGTAGAAAAAAAGCTTCTGACTTAGTGAGTCAAGTTTTTTTTGTTAAAAAAATCACCTTATAATTTCTATGGTATGCTGCTAACTGTATGTGTCTGTCTTAATGCCTGTTCTGAAGGCAGCAGAATATTTCTTTCCACGGAAAATAAATCAAATCAAGCATTATTAGAGTAAAGCAATAGTAACAACAAAAGAAGTTTATAGTGATTTTGAGGAGACGAAGAATATCAATTACTTGAAAAAATACCTTAATTAAATATTTTGAAAATAGGAGAAAAGCTAGGAAATGAAGAATTCAAGTCAGTAATGTATGCAGAAAGTTATAAATGCTAACAGGAACAAAATTTGTTCATTACAATGTAAAAAACATATTTTTTCAGCTACACTAGATTTAAAATGCCTAATGGTATAGTTTTCAAAGAAATCTCTTTAAATAAATTGCATATCTTAAATGTTTGATTGTTCTCAGGACTTTAACAATAACATTTCCTTGTACTGTTTTATTTGAAGTTTTTTATTTTCTTCATCTAACTTTCTTTTTTGTTTGTTTGTTCTCAAGTAGAAAAGTTCCAAAACATATTTTAAAAGCAGAGAATTTTGTTCGTTAATTAAATGTTAATTAAATATAGGACCAAAATTTCAGTGGCATGTTTCAAATATCTATTTTACTTAGTAAGGAGAATACAGTAATGACACTAAGACATCTTAAACGTGTTGAAGTAAGGATATTAATTTTTAAATCTTGGTACAAGAATCTATTTTTTTTTAGTCCTCATATTAGATGTCTACCTTAATTTTTGTATCTAACTGGTAGCTCCTTTTCATTTTGTATCTCAATATCCTATCTGGAAGCAGCAGAAGAATTTTCAAAATGAAATCATATGCTGTGATGGGACAAGATCTGGTCAATACTACTTCTATTTTCAGTCAGTTAAATGCGGAATGGTAAAGAATTTACAGTATTTAGCATAATATATTTTTTAATTTGTTTTTAAATCACTTCTTTGATATTTTATATGTCTAATTAACTTGTATTTATACATCATAGGTATGTATTTTTTATTTATATAGAAATGTAAATATAAAATTGTTCTTTGAAGAACCTTGAATTCTAAGGGAGGTAGAATAGTGCTGGTCTATATATCCATCTGAATCACACATTGATATTGATTGTGCATATAATTGCAGTATTTAGAAAGATTTTACAGGACCTCTATATTTTTTGTACATCCCAAAGAAACTCAAGTATGAGGATGTTTAAAATACTTCTCCAAATCATCCTTAACAGCAGAGCTAAGGACACAAAAAGGACAAATTTGCATGGACTATTTCATTTTAAAGACAAAAATGATATTTTAATAAATAATATATTATAATAATGAGCCACGGCATTGAATAGTTCCACCATAGTCATATTCAAGAAAATACACCTTTTCATTAATTGTTGAATGAACTGCAGGCCAAATCCATTCACTATTTTTATGTGAGTACTTACAGAACCTTCATCACCACAGCAGCTTGACGTTAATACTTTTACCCTTACAACACCCCTGCAAGGTACACCTTTTTCAAAGAGAAGAGCTGACTGGAACAGAGAGTAACTAAATTACCAAATATCAGAGTGGAACCTTGTAGCTAAACTCCTGTGTTTACTCCTGTGTACTAGTCTTCTGAGTCACAGACTCATGCCTTAATCAAAATATCTTTCACCTGCCTCTGAAAATGCCCCTTTGCACACTGCAGAGGTGCAGACTTGCAGTGCTTTTAGAAACCAGATTGCAACTTTTGTCATGTTTTTGAAAAAAGTTTCCCATCTTCCCTCATCATATATGTATATTTCCTTATTGAGATCGTAACAATTTGTGAAGAAAAGACTGTGTAAATGAATTTTCCATTTCAAAACTGTTTTTAAAAAAGTTTTAAAATTATTGAACCAGTACATTTTAACATCTTGCTAAGGGAAAAACCTGTTCATCTTAAGACAGCTATCTTCTAACATATTGATTATAATTAACAGGTTTTTTTAAAAAAAGAGGAAAAAATATTTTCAAAACATTAGCTTGACTAATATTGTCATTTCCAAACAAAGAAGCATCATTTATGATTTTTGAGGTTATAATTTTAATGGGAAGCCTAAATGATCATATCTCCATAACAATTTGGAATAAGAAAACTATTTTCTATTAAGCTCTAACTAAAAATTTAAATCCCCTCCTTCCTCCTAATCCCACCCCCATTCTGTCCTCTCCCTCACCAAGAAAATAATATATTTGAGCAACGTATTCTGTAACATCTCCTCATCCCAGATTGTTGGATTCTTTTGAATGGTTATTGTCTACAAATAAACCCAGAAAAACAAGGGCTGTGGAATACAGTTTATGATGAAAAAAATAAGTTACTGCTTGATATATATCTCTCTGTACTGAATAATATTTGGTTTATATATTTTTTTAAAACTGCCTTTCTTTTTTTATAACTGGCTTCTTTTGCTTGGCTTAGACTGCCACATTTTCTCTACTGATGTAAGATAGGCACAGACCTATGTAATCACTACTACATCTCTGATTAGTTAGAAGATTTAAGGTGCTTCTCCGGAAATCTCAATGTGTTCTAAGCATCTGCTTGTTGTGATGGGACTACTCACATACAGTTTGAAAACTTTAAAGTTCCACTTGTTTGAAGAAATCAAAGAGAAAAGACAAAAAATTGCAGAGTTATCAGCATGGGTTTCTGTAAAGCTCCAAGATCAATATTGATTTAAAAACTACAGGGAAGCAAACTGAGATAGAACAGACAGTTGGAAATGAAGGGTCATTGCATTAAAAAAGCTTTCCAAACTTATTTTGTCATTCCGTAGTTTATATATCCCGTATACGACCAGACACAGAAAAAAATAATTCTCCCCAAATTAGCCACATTTGATAATGTACTAGCCCTTTTATTTATATTCCTTACCTTATAGAAAACATAAAATTGAGGTAAAAGACTTACAAGAGTAAATATTTTTTTAAGGAAAGACTCAAGTGCTGTGAAATCTGCTTTTCCTGTAACTTTCCTGAGAGGAGACAAAAAATGATAGTCAGAGAACAAACAAATAAAAAAGTTACAATAAATGTTTTACCAATATTTTTATTCTAAACATGATCTTCAATTAGAATTTAGTGATTTTTTTTAAAGTGACTCAATCTGGTATCAATCTTTGTAATGTACCTAATTTAAGAGACCACTTCTCTTATTATTGTAAGAAGACATCACACGTTTCACACTGTGGATGGGCAAAGTTGCTTAACAAGCTCCTCAGGCACAGGGTATAGAACTTGGTGTGGATATAAAGAGTGTTCTATCCTATTGCAATTTGAGCAAGTCATGGTATTTAGTCATTCTATAGAATTGGGCAAAATTTGCATTTTGAACTTCTAATTATTGCGGATCATAATGAAATAGCTGGAAAAATATTAAACAAAACTGCATATGGCTCCACCATGAAAGTGACCTGCATACTTTTTGGCACTCAGCATATACCTTGTCATTGGCTTAGTTTTCTTTAACTGATCTCACACCTCTGCATTTACTATTGCAGTGGTACAGGTATGGAACTGTATTCCTTCTAGGATATGGATGAAGTCCAAAGAAAAATTGAATCTTATTTCCTTCCATCAAACATGGAAGTTTCTGGTGTATTTTCAATACTAACAAGTAATGGACCAAATTCAAACCTAAGGTATGCATACTCCACATTGTATTTGATGACGTTTTAGCTTAATTGTACTTGGTCTCCTGTCTAAATGATCTTTTCACATGTACCTGTAGTATTCTAATGTAGATATCTAGAGAGAACAGTAGTACAGAGTTTAACAGCTTGAGGGATCAACAACACACAGAATCAACATCCTATTGAAAAGAGAACATTCAAAGTAGAAGACGTATTCAGAGCAGGCAAGATCCCTATCAAATTAATTTTTTGATGTTGTTCTCTGATGCAGAAAAACAAAAGTTTCCTTATTAAAAAGGACAGGTCTAATTTTATAATCAAGACATGCAGATAATTCACAACTGTACAAGCACATTGGTGTTTAAATGTGCAACTAGAGCTTGTGTAGGCAAACACGAGGTTTCTTGAAAGCAGTCAGCTCTGAAACTAATAGCAGTATGCAAGAATAGCTGCCCTACCTTCCTAATTTCCTTGAACAAATGTAGCTTTTGCCCCTTGAGACTATAATGCATGGCACGTTATCCTTTGAATACTTATCCAGTATTTCATAGCACACTTACTCCAGCATCTATGATGTCATGGATAGACTGCCAGAAGTTCCAAGGTTTGGAAGGTTAACTGGTTTGACCTTTTCCTTGTATACTTACATGAACCTCTGTTGCATTTTTGAAGTGCAAAATAAGCCCCTCTAGCCTGGAATAGTGCCAGCCTTTCTTTGAAGTAGAGTTAGAACAACCTTAATCTTAGACACTGTGAAATCCTGTTGCCATCTAATGAGTTTTTGAAAATGTAAATAGTTTTCAAAACAGTATGGGAATAAACACTGAATGCTGCATATCAAGGTCCATTGTGTTTTGCATAGTAAACAAGGATATCTGTGTATCCCTGCACCACACAATGCAGTTCCATGTAATCAAAGTCCAAACAACGTAGTATGTATGAAACAAACTGTGCAGTATTGGATAGAGATATACACTTGGGTCTTGGCATCAGCACGGTCTCCTAACAGGGTTATTTGGCTCTGGCACAGCACAGTGTTGGCACAACAGTGCTGCTCCTTGTTCCAGATCTGTCTTGTGCTGGGCTAACTTGAATATCTCTGTATGGGGATGAGTGATGCAGTGTAGATCTGCATATGTCATGAACCCACTCTTGACTTCTTGTACATCTAAGTGCAGCTTTTTAAGCAAGGTAACAGTTTTGCTATTATACTGCACCTGATTTTAACATATTTATTTATACAAACTGAAGCTATTTATTATGTGGTGGCTAAAAATGAGCTTCCAGCAGAAACTTCTGAGAAAGGATGTTTCACCCAAACATCAACTTCATTAAAAACATTCAACAGAATGAATCAACACTCACACCAAATGTGGTGAGTTAATTTCTCATTTACTTAAAAAGTTAAAACAAAACAAGAAGGCATATTTTTGTAATCTATGGCTGCATCTGTTAACTATGACATGTTTTTTTTTATTTATTATTTGGGGAGGAAGACAATTAAAAGTTTTCACTTCTTTTTCTTCCCCTAGAACAGCTGGAATAATAGCATTCTTTAGGGGGAAAAAATCTAAGTAAAACCACATGCAGACCATTTTACTGCAGTGATAAAAAAAACACCAGCCAAGGCTACATATTGTGAATAAAAGTATGGGCATATAAACAAGATATCTTGAAGCTGTCTGTGTAGTTAATAGCAAAAGATAAGATAACATGTCAGATGACTAACTACACTTTAACAGCATCCAGATGCACTTTTTTTACCCTCTTTAAGGTAGCTGGTATGTGAACATAGATGAATAAACTCTTATCACATTTGCTAAATAGTTGGATTTGCCTATAGCTTCCTTTATTTGTAATTAGATATAGCACATAGTTAATATGCTATTGATTCAGACTTTTGCTTACCTCATGTTATTATAGGAGCTGCATGCTAAAAGTGAGACCTTGACTAGACCTTCATATACAACTTGTAATCTATTCCTGCTTATCTTATTGACTGGCCATTATGTTTGGATCAATCATCATAAACCTGACTAAATGGCATCATACCCAATTTACCAGGCTGAATGTGAAATACTCCAAGCTCTCCCTGGTTTGCAGTGTTGGGCGGAAGGACAGAACTGAGGTATACAGTTTTGTTCTTGAGTTCTGAGTTCCATTAAGGTCTGGTAGCTATGTCACTCCTCAATGGATTTTCAGCTGATGAAATTTACTCTTCTCATACTCTGAGATTCCTGGCAAGTCTTGATAAAAACGAGAAACAAACATTGTTATAGTCAGTGGCCTCTAAAGCAACTTCTTTGTAGTTGCAAATGTTCATCAGCAAATAAATCCCAGTTTGACTGAGTGACTAAGTCCTTATACGTGGGGAATTTGACTTTATAAGTCCGTCTTTTAAATATGCAGCTGAACCTACCTGAACTAATATTCTGTTTGTTTTTTGCCAGTTTTGGAGGAAGCATACTGAACTTAGAAATGCAATGGGCCTTTATTGCTGTTAGAAATTAGGATTTGCATGACCATTGTTAATAAGTTGTTCTATTTTTATCTCAAAGGAAAGTGGATCAAATGATGTTTTATAATTAAAGGAGTGACTGAGGTATTCATTTTAGTTTATTATAAATATGAAGAAAAATGTTATGTTTATGATTATATCTTCAGCTCTTCACTCTCAGCATGGTCATTTCCTCTCATGGTGACAATTTTACCATTCTTCAGTACCAATTTTAACAACAGCAAGCTCCAGAAATGTCCTGGAGGGGAGATCTATTCTTGTGCAAACAAATTTGTAAAATATAGGTTTTAATATTATTTAATTTAGTATATATTTTTAAACAAAATTTAAATCCACCAAAAGAGGTCTATTTCTTTCCAATGTTTGTTTATTTATTCCTTTGGCTGATTTCTGACTCTTTAAATTTTGACATTTGTAGCAAGCCGTAAAGATTAAATAAATAAAGATTAAATAAAGTAAAATGGAAAAAAACCAAACCAAAACCCACACCAAGCTCTATGTGATGGAATCATTAAAGGAAAGAATAGCAAATCAGTTCAATAATAATGGATGAGTAAGAAAGCCCTGCAACTATCAGACATCTACACTTTTTCCTATCCTTCATTCTTTTTATTATTACTGAGACTGTAAAATTCTCAAGGCATAGGAATTTAATAAGTTTGTAATTTTCTTTTTCCTTTACATTGCTGAGATTTTACTGGCATTTAGCATCCTGTATATATGTACTTTAAAATTCTTGTCATATCAAGACAATTGAATTAATTTATGTTCATCAAAAATATGTGGGGTTTTTAGTGTTTTGATTGGGCTGCATATATTATGAATATACTCATAATAGCATTATGACATGAAGAAGCATCCATTTTACTGTGAAATGCTACAGTGGTAATTTTATATAAATAATCCTTCCGTGTCAAGAAATCAAACAAATCAAAACAATGTTGCTATTTTGAAGGCCTATCAACAATCACTCTTTAACCTTTGTTAAACACCTCATGTTTACTGTGCATCAGCTTTAAAGATCTAGATAAATGAATTAATTCACCTTTATCCCCTTGAGAAACACTATTGATTTTTATGAAAATGAATTAAACATTCACTATCAATTAAGTTCTGTGTTTGCTTTTTTAGAAGAGCTATCTTCTCACTAAATGAGAAATTTACCTGCCAGCAAACACAATAGACTGTTGTGCTGTCCACATATTGGCATACATATTGAATAAACAAAACACAATTACACTCCTGCTTATACTGCACCAAGATAACACATTATGTGCAGAGCTCTTTATTTCAAGAAGCAAATGCCCAGCTAAATTGCATAATTTATCCCAGGTTTCTTTATTGTTTAAATATGTAGAAAATGAAGTTATTGAGAACCTTAGTCTTGTGAAAAAATAATAAAGCATGAAAATAACAAACTCTTTTGGCTAGATGTAGTTTACATTTTGGTTTTGCCTACCAACTATATCAGTTCCTCCATTTTTTTTTTATCATTATGTTCTGTGATTATAAGTAAATTATTTGGACTTTGTATTATAAAAATAATTTTTTCATACAGCTGACTTGGCAGCAGTTCTGAAGAACCCTTTTGGACAATCTTGAACCCCTCTTCCTGTCTTTAATCCCCTTTGATTTACACTGTTAAATTTGATCCTAGATGTCTCTTTTGCTTCTTATTCCTTTTGGAGTTGTAGTTTGCAGAAGTCTGAATGGAAACCAAAAAAACAGTACTCCTTTTGAGAGCAGCTGATTAGTACAAAAACATAGTCTGGAAAGAGACAACATCTTTCCAGAGCAGAAAATATATTAGATAAAGGATACAGCTCTTATAAAAAACAAGGTAGTGTAACCTCTGTGAGTGACACATGTAAAGAATAGCTGAAGTAAAACCTTTTGGGACAAGTCTGCACTGAAAATAGACGCTTATATAGACTGTTTTCAGAACTACTAAGCTTTACAAATAAAGCTTTTAGTAAGTAACCTAAATAAGTTACTTTTCAGCTTTGACTTACCTTGAACAATCATATTCTATCATCTATTTTCAGCATTTAGTTTCCTCCTATTTGTTATTTTATCTATAGTGTGTGTACTGCTTTTGCTGTTCCTTTAAACATTTCTATTAATGCATAAATCAATAGAAATCAGTAGGTTTCACATCCTATTTACACACTTTTCAATATTCAGGGACATATCTGGGAGATAACACACATTCTTGTGTTCTTGGGGTTTTATTGTTACTCGTTTAAGTGGTTGATCTTGTTAAAGCAAAAGTGAGGAGACACTATGCAGTAACAACAAGTAGAGATTAATAACAGACATAATTTCCCTTCCTCCTTGATTTCCAGTTACTGAAAAAAATATTTTTTTCCCCAGAAAACCAGTCTTCTCCTTATTTGTGTACAAGTCCAATGTCACACAAAGGTGCAATCATTGACTTCAGGCTTAAAGATTTTTGTTGTCTTTCAGGGAACTTCTGTAATACCTGAAATAACACTATAGCCTTTTACAACAATATCAATGATCTTCAGCAAGTTTAAGAAGATAAGCTAACAAATTTTTGGATTCTGAAATATGTCTGCATGAATTATAACTTTCAGTTAGTCTCCTAATTTATTTGTTTTCAGTTAGTACTTAAGTTATGTGAAATCTAATCTGGGCCATTCTCACATTTATTTCTTTCTGCCTTAGGGATACGCCTCATTCATGATTTAATCTATGGGTTCGGACTGTAATCATGAATCAGAAAAAAAAAATAATCTTCATCTTTGCTCAGAATTCAGATACATCAGGTCTAGAAGACATAGCAAAGATTCCTGCACATTTTTGTATGTTCTAAGATGCTTTCAGATTTTTGGCTTTTCATTCAGCTGAATCTCTTAGAGAAAACTCTGCATAAACCTAAATATTATTTAAAAAATATATTAAGTTGTTCACTATTCTTTTTTTTTTTAATTGCAATCAATAGAGAAAACATATTTTTAAATATGTAAGCCTTCACTGAAAGATATTCCTGGCCAAATAAAATTTTAAATAGTCAGGGAAAAAAAAAAAAAAA
>VXBR01005242.1:47111-133726 GCA_013400215.1 Cisticola juncidis
AAAAAAAAAAGCTCAGAACACCAGTTTTGAGATATTTACAATTATAATCACTAATTATGACTTTGTAAAATGAGTTATAATACTCTTCCTGGCAAAACCAAGAGTCATACTTACAAGGGTTAATAAAATGTTTTATTTCACAGGATATCAACTTAAGGAAGACAAATTTTTATAAAGATATTTTTGGATGTCTACTCCCTTCTTTTTTGCATTCCATCCTTCCCTCTAGAATTGTTTCAAAATCATTAGCTTCAGAGTCTCTGTTTTTTTGGTGATTTTTTTGACTGCAGAAAGAAAATAAAAACAGACTAATCAAAGATCAACAAGTGTCAGTGTCTTAATCCACAGTGGAGACCTTTCAGAAAAACATGTTAAACAAAGGAAAGAAAAATCATTCTAATTATGGACAGAAAAAAATAAACACATTTTTTGGTATTTCTTTTTCTCATTTTGTAGAATCACATAAAAATTAACCCAAGAAAAATCACCTATTTATACATGAGAATCATGCACACCATTTCTTTATCTTTAGATTATGGTTCTCTACAGTAAGGCTTGCACTTTTTTCTTATATCACTAGCCAAAGAAGATTTTGGTAAAAAGTAACAGAACATTTAGTAAATATGTGAAGAATATTCTCTGTGTGAAAATAAGTTCCCATAGAAGAGAATTTTTATCTTTTTGCTACATCTCTGTCAATTTAAGTTTACAGAGCTACTGTTCTCAGACTTTCTGGATGGATGTGCTTAGAATTGGTAAGATAGAATGAAGATTCCAGAGAGAATACTGGATTTTTTGTTTTGTTTTGTTTTGTTTCAGCTTTTAAAGCATCTTTTATGTATTTAGGGGATGCAAACTTCTGGATCTTTCTTAGTCATGCTACATATTTTCCTTATTCCGAAATCCATTGAAGCCCCAAAACTAATATCTACATAATTATTGTTTTTCAAATTCACTCAAATTAATTTGAGTTTACTTATGTCTATTATCCATACAATTTTATTCCTTCTGTCTTCTAGTGGCCTATTAAAAATACTGTTTCTGCCAAAAGATTAGGATTAGTTTCCATTGGTTCCACTATTTCAAATTTCATGTAAGCTGTTCAATAAATTCAAGTCATATCTCTTAAAAAAGAATGCAATTTTTTTTAATTCAACACATTATATTAAATATTATCTGTGCATCTGATCACTTACATTAAAATATCTGTCAGAAAAAAGAAACTCAAAACCTCACATGGTAGTATTAATTTAAGATATGATGTTAATGGGTTTCATAAAAGACTAAGAAGTCATGAAGGGATATGCACAAATAAATTCCTGTTTAAACTGAAGTTCAAGCATATTATACAGGCCAGCATGAAAAAATGTTCTCCTGAATCATGGATTGAAGCCAAGTCTATACAAGTGAACAAATATGAATAAAAACTCCAGAAAAAAATTAACTAGGTTAAATCCTTCCTATTTTACCCTTTAGACATAGCTAAGTTCCTGTATATCATTTAGTCATGTGTTTTTCCTGAAATTCATTAGTTGATGATTGTTCTATTGTCTAAAATAGAGTAGAATTATTTGTGTTGGTATTGGTGAGGATGGTGAAGGGCCTTGAGGGGAAGCTGCATGAGGAGCAGCTGAGGTCACTTGGTCTGTTCAGCCTGGAGGAGACTGAGGAGAGACCTCATTGCAGTTACAGCTTCCCCATTAGGGGAAGAGGAGGGGCAGGCACTGATCTCTTCTCTATTGTACCCAGGGGCAAGACCCCAGGGAATGGCCTCAAGTTGTGTCAGGGGAGGGTTAGGTTGGATATCAGGAAAATGTTCTCCACCCAGAGGGTGGTTGGGCACTGGAGCAGGCTCTCTAGGGAAGTGATCACAGCACCAGCCTGACAGAGCTCAAGAAGTGTTTGGACAACCCTGCCAGGCACATGATGTGACACTTGGGGATGGTGCTGTGCAGAGCCAGGAGTTGGACTCCGTGATCCTGATGGGTCCCTTACAACTCAGTGTATTCTATGGTTCCATGGTTATTCTTTTTATGGTTTTCGGTCTTAGGGTCTTTGGAGACATTAGGAAAACTATCTTGTTCCAGAAAGAGATATTGAGTGAAACAAAAGCTATCCATATTTGTAGACAGAGTAGAAAATGCTGACTTTCCCGTTCCATCAATGACTCTTTCTCTTAATGATTTTACAGATTAGAACAGGAGTAGCAATGCTAACTCCTCCTTCTTCTCCAGTTACCATGTATAAGAAGATGAATAAGAGTCAGAGTATGAAGTCGAGAGGTGTAAGACTGAGGAAAATGATTACTGGCTAAAAAAAAAAAAATAAAGAAAGAAATGGAGTAAGGGGGGCAAGGCGAATTCTGCAGGTAGTTAGACATGCATTGCTCCTAACCCCACCCCTCTGGAGCCTCCAGTTCATCCCAGAATGGTTGTCAGTCACTGGCACACCTGGGACAGTGGAAGCAGTGCCCCACACCACACCCCTCGAGCCCCTGTCTAGCCCCAGGGCAGCTGGATGACCAGAAGGAGTAATAGGAGTGGCAGACGTGGCCACAGGAGGTCAGTGCAGGTAAAACCCATCACCCTGAGATGATTGGTAATCAAGTGGTAATGTCCCTCTTGTCCTTGGTTTGTATGACAGCTGAGAATACACAAGGATCTAAGGCGGTAACTATATTTTGCCTCTCACTTTCCTCTATTTTTTCTCCTATTCCCTCTTATTAAAATATGGGTAATTTAAGGTCTGATGTGTAGAGTTTGCTAAGTCAAAGCTCTGTGAAATTCCTTATTTTGATTGAGTATTTGTTTAAAATTTTGCCAAATTCTTGATGTTCTAAAGTTTGCCAATAAATTTTGGTTTTGAACCTCCTGGGAACTTTTGTCAAGTTCTCCTTTGTACTCACCTCAGAGAACAGTAGAACCTTAAGGCCCTTTCGAATAAACTTGATCAGCAAGGACCTGGGCTCCAAGAGGTCAGATTAATAAACCCTAATGGTAATTTATTTACTTTTAACCTTTTACACAAGATAGACCGTTTAGATAGAAAACTTAAACTATGTTTTAACTTCATGTGAAAAATTCTGTGCAAATCTCTATACTGGAAAAGACTCACATAAATGTCAGTTGGTAGCAAATATGTATCGCCATGTTTCTGACTGAGAATATTTGATCATTATGCATATTTTTTTTATTATATTAGGAGCTGTGGGGTTTATGTAAGCAGTGTTATTGCATGGCATTCTGTATAGAATACTACACCCGATCCTCTATTCTATTTGAACAGTTTGAGGTGACAAGTCTTATTCAGGTTAATAAGGGGGTTCAAGTTAATAAGGGCTTAAAAGAGGGAGAAAAAAATCTTGTGATAGCTTTTCATTAAAATTCATACAAACTTCTCAAATCATGCTGTTGGTTGCCAGAACAAAAAATAGTACAACCAAGAAAAGAATTGAAAATATTTTTTAATGCTTTTTGCATTCAATGTCAAGTCTGCTTTCAATTGTATGTTGGTCAATTTGCCACTGTGTCTCAGAATGGCTTTTTGAATAGCAGTTTGAAAACAGTGTGAAGCTGCAATTTATTCTTCATAGAATTCAATGTTGTATTTTTCTTCATCTTGGTCTTAGTGAAAAATTCACCCCCACAGCTGATAATTTTTCCAAAGTTTTTGGGAGCACATAAATACTAGCTTATCAGAAACTACTATTTTACAGCAGTAATTATGATGGGAACTGTTAAACCAATCTAAAAATACAAAATATTGTGGTTTTCTGTATTTCTGTAAAGGCAAAAATGCAACACCTTCCAGTCTATGATAAATGTTTAGATAAGAAATTGAGGTCACTTTTCATTATAGCAAATATTTTCAAGAAGAGAGAAAAACTTTTTATTTTGGATCATAGCATAGAAACTTTAATTAGTGACCCAAGAGATCAAGCCAAGCTGAATAAAGACAAACTAAAATTAGTAACAGGCTAACAGTTTGCTGATTTCCTTGGGCAAAATGTGGCTGACAGATGATGTGATGTTCAGTGACAGACAAACTCTGATCCTCTTTGTCACTTTAAATTTCTCTACACCAAGAAAAATTAATAATTTCATTAATATCATCAACAGTAGAATCACTTGAATACAGAAGATATTTCTAATAAAAAAAAAAAACAAAAAGGAGAATCAAAAATTATAGGGATTCAATATACTTAATCTGATCCCAGTGATATACAGGTGGTAGTATAGATAATAGTAATTTATAATTTCAGTACTTAATTAGTTATTTCCACCTGTCCTGATTTGCATTCTGGATTAAGCTCCTCCTTTATCATATAGCCTACTGGAAAATACATCAATCAGTTTTTCAAATATTATCTTATAAAAATTTGATTTGTTTGTTCATTTTCTTTAGTAAAATAAGACAATATATTTATTTCTGCTTAAGTATTTTATAATGAGAACAGCTGAATTTGCAGATTGGAAAACTAGAGCCATATAAGCAACTCCAGCTTACTTTATGTAGCTGTTTGATCTGTCTCCTTCTGCTACATTTCTATTTATGCCTGATTATATCCTTTCCTCTGAGGTCTCCATATCCTGAAAAAAGTCTGCTTATTATAAGTATGATATTTCAAGTGACTGCAGCTATCAAAATGCTCTTTGACTTTATGTCTAAGATACTTCAACACACAGCTGTCTTTTTCATCACAGGAAAGCTCAGAAGCAGGAAAGAATTTTGGTGTTTTTTCTCCATGTGATTAGTACTATCTATTATTCCTATTTAATTCAAGAGAGTGGTTCAAGTGCAGGGTTTGGTCTGCACAAGAATAGTTAATTTGTGTTCTACACATTTGTGTCCTTCATTTCCATCTTGCACTGTAAATAACTCTAAGCCTTTTTCTTACTACCTTCACATATGTCACTTTAAACAACAAAATATGCCATGTCTGTGCCATGTCTCTAATAATATGCATGCCTGCTGGATATCTGAACTGTGCCAAATGTATTACATTATAGCTTAGATCTGTTAGCCTCTCTTCCAGTGTAGATTTATAAGGAATAAGAGTCACTAATTTGGATCCTTCTTCTCAATTCAACTAAAAAACTTCTACTGCATTTATTATTTTCTGATATTTTTCTTCCTCTCAAATTTCTTATTTACAGATCAGTAGTTAAAAATACTTATGTATAGACATATAGAATTTCTTGGGTTTATGCATGTAAATGAAGGCAAAAAGAATACTTTATAGATGGACAAAGAAGAAGTGGAGTAACACAAGAAGGGCATGAGAAGAGATTTTTATTTGAATATTAATGTGAAGAAATTTTATTATCTATAAACTTATAGCCTGGATTCAGGAAATGCATTCATATGTTCTTAACATACTTACTGTTAATAGTCTTATATTTGTATAAA
Source organism: Cisticola juncidis (assembly GCA_013400215.1). Classification (NCBI taxonomy): domain Eukaryota; kingdom Metazoa; phylum Chordata; class Aves; order Passeriformes; family Cisticolidae; genus Cisticola; species Cisticola juncidis. The sequence continues at coordinate 52,521 of VXBR01005242.1, forward strand.
TTTCATAAGGGTTTTAATGATTTCCACTCGCATCTTACTTCTAATATGTTGATAATAAGTTTTACACAGCTAACATATTTTTTATATATTTTACTGGCTCTTTAGCTTAATTCATTGCTCACAGAAGAACAGAACTTTGTTGCAGGTGAACAAGGATCTAGATATGCAACTCTTCTTCTAATTGGAAAATTGGAATATTTTAATATTCCTTTTGTTCCTCTATCCTTTACTGTTTCTCTGATCCTCCCTCATCTTTGTGTTAACCATGATTAGCTGCTTATCACATAAATCTAATGTATAGAACCTTTTATGACTATAGAACATTTATAACAGTACTGTAGGATCATAGAGTACCAAGTTGGACGGGACACTGAAGGATCCCCTTGGCAAAATCACAGCTGAAACAAGATGGCCTAGTACACTGCTGAGTATTGGAAGAGTCCAGTGTTGAGCCTGGAGAGATTATTCCAACTGCTGATTGTTCTCATTGTGAAAAATATTTCTCTTATGTCTAATCAGAATCCCCCCAGAAATAACTTGCACCCATTACCCCTACTGTTTTCCTCAACCGTTTACACAATTCTTTAACATAAGGGAGTCTTCTTCTCACACAAAAGTCACAGATCCAGATTTCAGTGTCCAGGTGCAGACATATTCTGTACTGGGCCTTGGATTTATTGAAAGTTGGTGAAGCCTGAGATGACTCAAATGAAATATTTTGGCCAGAATATGCAGTTTTAGTGCATATAGCAGGAGAAAACAAACTTTACATTTTAAGTCCACCTCTTTTTTAGCTCTCTTCTAAAGAAATCTAGAGAAATAAAGCAGGAAAATCTTCAAGCTTTAATTACAAAGTCGATGATAAAACTGGCAGGGAGAAGAGTAAAACTCAATTTTGCTGTCATTGTTCTGGAGTCACTTTTTTTTTTTTTCCTGATTAATTTCACCCTCTGATAATAAAACAAGTCAAACTCCACGTACAAAAATACAATTACTGGCATCTTTCAGACTTGCTTCCTAGCACAGGTCATGCAGGTAATAGATCATACCTTTTCCTATGCAATAATATTTTACATCTTCATTTACAGTTCACCAACATCTATTCCTTCACTGCCTTCAGTATCCATCTCCTGAGGTTTACGCTGCATTAGTTTATCTAAAGCATCTGATTTTCTTTAGGTGGTTCACTGCACCTACAAGTGAGGGTCATGATCTGGAGAGGAGTTTTCCCCACTGAATGCAGGTCTTTAATACTTGAACACATGTCTGGGAGGTATAATTTTTTCAACTGTGCCACCCTATGTCCCCTAGTCCTGTACCCCCGAACCCCTCATTTTCAACTCCAACCTCTACAAGGTTTGAAGGATACTGGTTTACAGCATTTAATGAAGAACTTCCTTTCTGCTCCAAGTTTTGTTGAATAATAAAAGTAACAAAATCAAAAGAATGATGAAAGAAATCACTAGAGGGTTAAAATTACAAATACATTTTATGGCTTATGGCAAATAGATTTTGCTTTATATACTAATAGGAACAAAAGCATGGCAATATTTTAATATAGTTATCCTATAATACATTAGTCACAAAACCAGAAAACCTGATCTACACCGTCAAAATCTTTTAAAAATCAGTATATCCTGGTAAATTCTCTTTGTCTATCATATTAAATATGTAATTTGCTGTGATGGACAAATGCCTTTTGGTTTAATCTTAGGAATTTAGGAGCTCAGAAGAAAATGTATTTGAGCTCAACATTATGAGTCAAAAGATTTCCCACATTAACATAAGGAATATAAATACAAAAGTTGCAGGATTTGTATTAAACATTATAAACCTTTATTCATTCAAACCTTAAAGAATAGATGTCCTGTACCTGCAAGATATTTGGCATTGATGAGAGCCTCATCTCAAGGCATGTCAAAGGTTAATGCTTGGACAGAAGTAAAGTGAGAGATTAGTAGACCAGTGGAGATTACAGATATGTCAACTTTGTTCTATTCAACCTCATGGCAACCCTATAAACAGGATAAAAGTAAGGTTCATGGATTTTAAATATCAGTAGGGCACACATTCATTTATACATCTCCAAGACTTCTTTTCTTGGTTAATGTTCTTAATGCACTGACTTTTATGACCCTAATCAATTCTCTCTGTATTTTCTAAAAGTAGAAACTGCAGGAAGTTTATATTTCCCTAGATGAGCTTGTAAAGTAGATAAAGAAATAAACAAACACTAAAAGACTACATGCCTAGAACATAGTATTGTGCTACAATCCTAAATTTTGTTTTATTCCTGGTAGGTGAAAACTACTTTTTATATGATATGAATATTTAATGGCTGGAGTATGATATAGATGTGCTTTTGCCAGGCTAACAGAAAGCAGAAACTGTCTTTAAGATCTGTCAAGCCATAAATATTATGCATACAGTAGATCTCAAATGAGCTTGATACCAATTCAGTACATAGAATTTAAAATGTATTTCTTTGGTCTGCGGCTTTCTGGAAATCCACTTGGTAAAAATTTTCATATCTTGTATTGTTCATATACTAATGTAGAAAACACTTAGCAAAATAAAGGGTCATATTTTCAATCTGATTCTTCTCTGAATTTTGAATAAAGTCAGTATGTCTACTTTAGCAATGTTTATTTCCATCTTGTATTTGTTTAGGGATAGTTTTGGATTTCCTTTTAGACTATAAACAACTGTTATGGATGTGTTATTTTTTGTCACTACAATATTTCTGAAGAGGATTTGGCCATCTGGAAATTGTCATTTATTTATCCATTTGCCATTTAAAAAAAAAAAAATGTAACTCGACTTCTTAAGGCCTTTTATTTAATGTCATTTCCATACTTTGTGTTGAATGCTCCCCTGCGACTCTTGGGGATAAGTTACTCTGGAATTCCATGTGGTGTCCCTACAAGGGTGTAAGGCCATCCTTGGTTTCTTAGTGCTTCTTTAAAGCCAACACAAAATTCCTTCATGCTAATATGATCAATACTGAGCTGTCAGAGAAGCTTAGCCAGGCATCCAGGGGGCAATCCCAAGGACAGCAAACACTGTCCCACAGAACCCAGCGAGGTGAGCAGGGTAGACTCAGGGAGGATGGTCAGAGCCAAGGAAGTATCTGGATGGTAGGAGTAAATCACAGTGAAGATGCAGGTCTGGGGTCAAGATGGAGAGCCAGTCCATATGTCAGAGCTGAGATCAGGTCTTGCAGTGACCAGGCAGGTCTATAGTGACAGTGCTGGCTGGGATCAGGCCAGGAACTCAGCCCAGGGGCTGAAGTTCAGGTCATGGGATTCTATGATGAGACAGGGCAAGGCTGTGGCAGAGCTGGAGACCACCACTCCTGTGGTACTGCTGATGCCAGAGCTCGTAGCCCTGGGCTAGGCTGAACTGGAGCTCCTGAGTCTGTGGGTAGGGTGTGGAGAGGTCCTTGGTGAGGCTGGGCAAAGGCAATAAAACCTATAACTCCTTTATGGTCCTGACATATACAGATATTTAGAGTCAAGAGACCTAAATAGGGAATGCATTATATTCTGTAAGAAAGAGAATAACCATTATATTTAAGTTCCTAATTTTTCAGGAAGCAGTGACACTTTCCAGAGTTTTATTACAGAAAATTAAGATGGGCTAAAGACTTTTCATAGTAAATTTGTCACCAGCCTTCCATAAACTGAATCAGCTCAGTAAAACACTTCTTTTCATTTTCTAGAGAACAGTAATATCATATATTTTTAATCTACATCCACCCAAGGAAAATATTCAATAAACATTCTGTTCATGCACTGTGTATAGGGACTTTGACATACTTTATGCAACATGCTGACCTCTAGTAATACCTCTTATGGTCAGCAAATCAGTCTTGCATTTTAAAGGGGAATTATGCCTGCTTCTTGTAGAAGTCTTCTTAGCACTGTTCTCAAACTATCAGTATTATACCATATTCTTTGCTCATTGAGAGGCCTTGAATATTAAAGAATTTGTTCTAATCAGGATGAGAAATAAAATAAAAACTAAATGCAAGGGTAAGCAAAGTCTCTTGTCATCTTATTCACCAGGCATCTTATTTGAATGGTATATATTAAACTGTTATTTGAATTTTGCAGCAAGACATAAAAAACAAAGTCACAGGTTCACCAGTACTCTCTTATCTTTCCATTCAGAATTTATTAACTGCTTCCTTTTATTTTAAAATTATTTCTGTATTTCCATCTCATAGTCTATTAAAATTCTCAGACCAAGAGGAGCAAGTCTCTAACTACAGTGAATTAAACAGCATGAGAGTTGTACATTGCTCTTACCAGCACAGGTCAGAGCTGCAACTCAGCAATTTTATGCCTCTCTTGCTAAGGCAGTTCTAATACATGGCGCACTCTAGAGAGGCATGGAGATAAATCTTTGTGGTTTGCAACTCTTATTGTTTTCTCCTTCAATAATTTTAATGACCTGCTCTCACTTAAAAAATAGCATAAACATCATCTAAAATTTAAATCAGGATTGGAAAAAATATACACTGTGGCTGCCATTTTCAGACTCTATTTGTTGTATCATGCTTTGGAATTATGTGGGAAGCATATAAAACAATAGATACTCAGGGTAGGATTAATTTTAGCCAGCTTTTGCCATCTAGCCATCGAATCTAAGATGACTTTCCAGTTTCTCTTTACAGCCACAGAACTGCAAAACAGAGCAGTCCCATGAGTGCTTAAAGGTGACCCATCTGACCTATTACAGTTTCTCGTCTCAGAATTAGATTAATTGCTCTATAAAATGAACTACTTTCTACTGACTATGAAGAAAGCTAGTACAGACAAACTCAGACATAGAAATCATATATTTTGTTTTAAGGAGGAAGTGAATTTAATCTCACCTTCAAGTTTTCAAAAAGTTTCGATAGCTTTTCCTGAGTTTAAGGTTAAAATTTTCCTTATATCTGCTTTCCATCTCCATCCCAAGTACTTATGTGGAAAAAAACACCGAAACAACCCTTATGCAAGTTGTAATTACTGGGGTCAGACACAAAGTTTTCACCCCCACAGAACACACTGGCCCATGGACATTTGGATGCAACCTTAGTTTATTGTGCTCATGAAATACACAACTTTAGGGAACACTGGTGTAAAGAGGGCACAAAATAAAGTTATTAATTACATGTCTGTGTTAGGTGAACTGGATTCTTTTTTTTGTTTCTTTAATTTCATTCTAATTGAAATTGGGATTTAATCACTAACTGTATGGATTAATATTTCTCTGCAATACTTTTTCTGGTGTTCAGCTTTTTTTGGACTTGTAAGATTTATTGTAATTTATTAAGGGTCATTCATTCATATTAACAGAGAAAGATGGTAGCCAACAGCCAGTGTTTAGACCACACTAAAAGCAATCTTTTGAAGTGAAGGAAGGCTGGTGGAAAACATGACTAGACTGCAGTTGATTGTATAACTTGTACTTTTATAGGTTTAGGATTGTATTCTGGTAATGATAATGGGTTTTATGTGTAGGAAGATTTTTTTTTTTTTAATTTGGGCTGAGTAGATCTGCTCAAAGGTTTGAAATGGGAGTTGTACCAGTGGACGTGAGTATACATTGTGGAGGGCTATGATGGCACTTTTGAAGTGAATACCCATAATTGCACTCAAGAATGTGTAATCAAACACAAGAACACTCATTTGCACATCAGTCTATGTACCTCTATTAATTAAAGCTCTTTTTGAATGTTTGTACAGAACAAAATCTGCCTTCTAAATGTTTGTAGTAAGAAAACAAACAAACAAATAAACAGAACAGGAGGTACTGAGTTGGGCAAGCAGTTTTGCAAGCAAGATTTGCCAAATATCAGAGTTTCAGTATCAAAGAGTCACTGAGGCTGGAATATGTTCTTTCTGCAGTCCTTTATTTAAACAGTGAATATGCTTTATTCCATGAATATAATTTAAATATCAGAATCATAGATTTATGGAATGGCTTGAGTTGGAAGGGCTCTTAAAGATTGTCTAGTTCCAACCTGCAGTGGGCAGGAACACCTTCAACTAGACCTCCTTGAGGTGACTCAGAGCCTCATTCAACCCAACTTTGAACACTCCCAGGGATGGGACATCCACAACTTATATAGGCAACCATTTCCTGTGCCTCATTAAATCTCATAGTCAAGAATTTATTAATAACATCTAATTTAAAACTATTCTGTATCAGTGTGAAGCTATTTGCACTTTTTCTGTCACTATATCTCCTTGTAAATAGTCTCTCTCCACCTTTCTTTCTGGCTCCCTCAGGTTGAAAGGCTGCCATTAGGTCACCTTGAAGCCTTCTCTTTTCCAGGGTGAACAATTTCAATTCCCTCAGCCTTTGCTTGTAGAAAAGTTGCTCCATCTCTCTGATCAAAGTGGTGGCACTTCTTTGGACTCATTCTAGCAGGTCGATATCCTTCTTTTGCTGGGGACCTTTGATTTCACAGTAAGGGTATGAGAATCTGGCTCAGTTCTAACAAATACAGTCAATGTTTTCTAAAAATTATCATAGAGTCAATATTTTGTAAGAAATAAACATCTGAAAAACTTTAAAAAAACCCCAATTTGCTTGTTTATAATTCAGATAAAGCAACTTAACATCGATAATTTCAGGAAAGCTTTCACTTAGGTTTATTTGGGGTTTTTTGTTAGATTTTTTTTCCCTTTATTTTTACCTTCAGGAGAAAAATAATTTGTGTTTGCTAATTTGAAAGTTTACAGTTACAGTCCCAATTTTAACAAGGAAGTCAGACTGTATTATTTATTTATTTATTTATTTATTTATATTGCTAGCTGTATGCAGCTTGCTGACCTATATATATTACACATCACAATTTTGCCCTGCTCATTGGAAGAATCTTATTGTTCACTCAGTCCAGAGAATAAAATGAATGCAACACATTGTCTAGAATCCAAACCAGCATACATACATACGTCACATTTTTAGCTGGACTATCTGCTTCAGCAGCTATTGCTATTCTGGTTGGATTTTCAGTCTAAATAGCCAGCTGCTGAGAGATGAAGATTAATCTTTCCAAACTACAAAGATGGGAAAACAAAAAAAGAGAAAAGAAAAAAATAGGAAAATTAACAATCCAGCACTAAAATCGTCTTACATTAAACTTCCAATGCAGTTTAATTTGGTAAAAGCAAATATTAGCTTTTCCTTTGGTCTCCAAACTCTTCCCAGTGGAAAACATTCTGCTTTAGGCTTCCTTGCTAAACTTTTAATGCCAGGCAAGTATGAATGTCTTATTTCTTTACCATGATACTTTGGAGGGTTTTATGTGTATAAGCTTCATTGATAATTAGTTTTGAGACAAATCTTTGTGGAATACAGGATTCCTTTTGGGAAACATATTGATTTTGAAGGGGAAGTATTTGTATAAGTTTCTGTTTTGAATAGAAAAAAAATAATTTTCCCATCATAATTTCAGCAAATAATTGATGTTAAGAAATTTTGGGTAAAATGTCCATGTTTTTCCAGTGGACAGATATTACTGTAACATTTGGAGATGACCGCTTGCTCTGGAAGAACGATCATGAGAAATTCCTCTGCAATGATGTATGTCGTAATTTCTCACTTAATCAATAACATTTATCATTAACGACAATGATTCAGCACAGACATGCTTTCAGGCATTTAAACAACCCCATTAACTTCAGTAGCTGTAGATGACAAAATTGTTTAAAACAGGGCAGCTGTCATTAATACTAGTAGGCAAATCTCATGCCAACAGAGGAAAGACCAAGGAAACAACTCAGCAGGCATCATACAAAAAGAGAGAGTTATCCTAGTCCTACATTGAGCAGGAGGTTTCTCATAGTCCTTCCCGTAGTTTCTACAAATACAACAAGGTTTACTGGACTGAAGGGATAGCAAGTGTGGATGTTTCTGAAGGTTGTTTTTTTTGTTGTTGTTTGTTTGGGTTTTTGTTTGTTTGTTTTTGGTTTTTGTGTTTTCTTTTGTTTTGTTTTGTCAAAGTAAGAGCCCTATTGTTGAAGTTTCTGTCTCAGGAGTAAATAATTTTTTAAGGAAGAAACTCATCATCATGATTTATAACTCTGAATTCAAACAGGAACTAAGCAAAATGCTCACAAGTGGAGCACCTTCTCCACTAATTTGTCACAGGGTTTATGCACTTAGGAATACTGATTCACCAAACATCTAGGAAAGGCCTAAGTTAAGAAAGCAGTGTCAAAATATAGACAGAGAATACTTTATAATGACTACTGATTTCATCAGAACAGGTATTTCTGGCTAGATTTTCAATTATAGTAAAGAGAACTCTATGTGTATATTCTAAATATTTCAAACTCCAGAGGTAAAATCTCCTGTCCATTCTTGTGCTATGTAGGAATTTTGAGATGTGAAGCTGCTTGAATAAAATGTGGTGAAGTGTAAGAAAAGATAGAGCAGTATGAAATCCATGTTATTCTTTCTTGTGCTTATCATACTGTGACATATCTATCTAAAGAATTTCTTGTGCATTTTGTATTTTTCTGTTCTAATCTGAAATGTTATCAGTTTCCTTTCTATCCTGTAGACATACAGGTGAAGAATGAAGTGAAAAATTCAGGTGGTGGCATAAACCAAAAGAAAGGCTATTCCTTAGATTGTTAAAGCAATGAAAATATCCTTTCAGGCCACAGACTATGTGAGTAAGAATAATGGTGTTAATTTTCCTGGTTCTGAGTGTTTCTGACAAGTGTTGAGGTTTAAGGTCCTTTTTTAAGGAAGCTGAAGCTAGCCTTTCTCTGATAAACCACTTTTTACAGTGCTAAATTTCCTTACATTCAACATGAAAAATATACTTTTAGCTGTATTGTTAGAAATTATTATACTTTTGGACAGGTTCAACATGTACTAAGATATCATTCGGAAAAAGTTATAACATAAAAAATACTCCATAAGTTGGTTGGATGTCTATCCAGATATTTTACTGTGCTTTCACGGAGCAGCTAAGGATATTTATGTGCATTTTATAGAGGTAAAGAAACAATCTTAGATCTCTGTGTGATAATGCTTTTGCCAATATGGATGTCAAAGTTTAAGAGATTAGGTTTCAATACTTCACCTCTTTCTCTCCTGCAATGAATGTTTAAAATACCTCAGGTATTTTATATCCATAAACAAATTTTCTGACCAAAAGAACCCTGGTGTCATTGTTCTGATGTTTTCATTTTCTCTAAATACATGCAGGCACTCAGTCAAAATACACAAGATGGTTTTTTAACACTCATTTTTGCATATATGTGTGGGCCATATATGACTATTAAGGGAAGCTCCAGATCTGGAATAAAAATGTAAATTGCAGAGCACTCAAGTGGCTCAGGGTAGAAGAGGCAGAGAGGGAGAGAACCCTGGACAACACAGGAAGAGTTTGATGTAGTCTCCAGTTTTTTGCTTAAAGGAATAGGGATATGAGTCTGAGTTAACATATACCATATATTTATCATACACTGCCAAATGATGCTTTTTGATAGGGTTTGAAACTACATAACCTATTAAAGATAGAAATCCACACTGCTATTACCATGCATAGAATCTCATCAGGTATAGTTGTGTTCAATCTGCTCTGAATTGCTGAATGCATGTGCCCTAAGTGTATGTAAATGTTTATACATGTATGCTGAAGGAATTACAAATGGTGTCATATCAAACTCCAAATAAAACCTGCTCCGGCAGCCTATGTTTTTTAACACCATTCAAGTTTTAGAAAACTGTTCAGGGAGCATGGGCCGCCTGCTAGATCTTCCTGTAACATACCAATTACTTAGGTGGTACTATCTACCTCTGATTTTTATCTCTTTCCTTTCTGCCCTGAGATGACTCCTTTGGCAAGCTGATATGGCTAGTACTGTACCTTCAGCAGCACTATCAGTTCCACTGTTTCTCCATTTGGCAATCAGAAACTTGCTCAATAAAATGTCATAGATAGTAATAGCAGTAGTCCTGATACAATCTGCCGGCATTTTGTCTGTGTTAACTGCCTGACTGGTTATAAACTGTGCTTTAACAGGGTTCATGCTGAAGGTCAAGATTCTTACCTATTTTTGATTCCTTGAAATTAAGAAATAACCAAATATTTTATTAAAAAGTGTTAATATTACCACAGATTTTTTACAAGAGTCGTGAGACTGGATTAAATTTTATTTTACTAGGAAACAAAAAAATCAAATAACTTTAACTGTATATACTATAAACGCATATGGATTGTTTTTTTTTTTGGTCAGAAATCCGTGTTCCAATTTTTTTTTCTGAAACTAATGCCTAGAGTTTCAATACAAAGCTGTTATTCAGGATTTGCTTTTCAAGGGTAGGATTTGTCTAAACATTTAGTAATTTGTCTAAACATAATTTTACCACATGTAAGATATTTATACCACATTGAATATTAGGTAAAATGAATTTAACCTTATTTTCTATATCTAAAAGTTAGACATCTATAATGTAATCCTCTTCTGTCTTCTTTCATATCCTAGTAGGAAAACTAGGAACCTCTAGAGGTCTATTCATATAATTTTTTGTTGCCCATCCTAACATGACATGAAATACCTTCTGGAGGTGGCTAACTGTGTCTTACTGACCGCAAAAATATCATGTGACACATCTGTTAGACACTGAACTGTTAAATGACTGAGTTAGAGTATAGATTTTAATTTTTCAAGGTGGGATTTAACTGTCTCCTGTATTATTTTCAGGAAACCTAAGAGGATCTTATAATTCTACACTGCTGACCTGCATCACACAATTTATGTATATGGAAAAAAAACCCAAACCACTTTTGTTTCGCCTCTACCTTAAGACTGGTGTGGAATAAGAAAAAAGTTCAGGTAATGAAAGGAAAATTGATACGGTCTTTCCAATGAGCCAGGCAATGCAGCTAAATGGATTATTAATGAATTCTCAGACACTGGCTGTAACAGCTATATAAAGTAAAAAAACAGTTAACAGTTAACAGTAGACATGAGAAGCAAAATAGAAAGTTACTGTTTTAGGTAGGTACAATTTCACACTAAAGTTTCATGTCCGTATATCTTAGAACAGAGAAGCTAGCACCTAATTTCACCTCACTTGTGAAAATCTGCTTTGTACCCATTTCAGTAGGTTTCTAATTAAAATAAAAACATAATACACCAGTCCTGACATATTTTAATTAATTTTAGTCTTGTTAACCACTAGTCTAACTTAAAATATTTTGAATTTCAGGCTAGAATAGATTGTGTGTCTATGAAATTTATAATGTGTGACAGCCTGTACAGTTTCAAAAATTGAATGGAAACATTGAATTGACAAAAGGAAAATATGTAATGACTTGGAAGAAAGCTGTGATCTGAATAGCTGAAAAGCATCCTAGATCCAGTTAATCATCTTTCAATGAGAGTTAACATCAAGGCAATAAAACCTCTCCATGACACCAATCAGTACTCTACATCATAAGACAGGTGATTTTAAAAAGTACTTTAAGAAAATAGTTGTAATTAAGTCTCAAAATCAAATTATTCCAAACTGACTATAACTGAGATGTCCTTAAACCTAAGGCTAGAAGAAGCCTTGTAAATCAGTGTGACAGAAAAGTAGTGAGAACAATTATTTATCTGCTATGCCATCATGACTTATTTGTATTTATTTTGTGTTTCTACTTATGAGTGATCCCTCTCACATGAAAAACTGAAATCCTACACTGAATTTATAAACTATCTGATCCTTAGACTTTTTATAATACAAAATCAAGAATTTTTGAAATTAAAACTCAGTATGTGTGATAAGTAAAAATGAAATGTTCACTATATGTAAGTATATTATTGTAGTAAAAACACAGCTTAGTATTATAGCACACTATGCTGTTGAGAATGTCTGAGAATGTGAATATGTGAAAGAGAAAAAAAATTTTAAAAACCCATAAAACAACCTTAAAAAAAACAAACACGCAAACAAACAAACTCATAAAAAACCAAAACTCCAAAACCCCTGGACAAATTACAGAAAATATATTAATTATATTTTTATTCTCAGGAAAGTACATTATGGAGCTGTGTTGGATTCATCTTCAGAGAGAAAACCTGACTTCTTATTCCCAGTAAATGCAGAATGGTAATGGAAATTACTGTAGTTAAATGGAGAACAGGAGAGACCAACAGATTTTGTGGCAGATGGATAATTTAGGAACAAAGTTCTAATGTTATTACAAATCTTGCTAAATTTGCAGTCAGGTGGTAGTGGAATGTCAGGTATGTTTTCCTGGGTTCATATTGGAAAAAGAGTTAGAGAATGAAACAAGGTGATATTGTGCTTCATGTCATAAATTAAATAAATATATAGAGCTGTGTTATAAAAGATACAAAAGGCTGATCAGTTGCTTTTGAAACTGTATTTGAGAAACAGATAGAACATGATGCAGGTGTTGGTTACTGACCTCCTGATCAAACAGTTTTTCACTAATGCTCCAAAACAGATGAGGAAGTCTCATGGTTGCAATACAAAGTTGTTGAGAGGACTTCAACTACTCCAACATCTTCTGGATATGGTTGAACACAAGAAAATCTGGAGAATTCTGGAATGCAGTAAGAATGGTGTTTTGAAGCAGATGTTATATGGACTGAAGGTGAGAAGTCAGATCTGCCGGAACTGCTGCTTCTGAATGAAAATGAGTAGTGTGATACGTAAAGAGCAACATTCATTCCAAGTGCTATCAGATAATTAAATATCCTCAGGAAAATGAGGAAGAGCAAAGGTATAATCAGTGCATGGGATCTAGAAGATAAGACTTTTGCTTTTTCAGGTAAATTGTAGAAAGAATCCCTTGGATGCTGTTTCAAACAGGAAAACAAACAAACAAACAAACAAAAAACCAAAACAAACAAAAACCAAACCAAAACAAAAAACCCCCAACCCAACGATCCAAATCTCCAGGCAGCTGTATTGCAGAGGAGAAACTCCTCAAAGCACATGGATGGTCCACAAAATTAAAGTGGCTTGACGTCAGGCCACTGATAAAATATCCTGATTATACTCAAATGTAAACAGAAAGAATATTGATGGAGGAAATAGAGATTTCCTTCCAGGATAAAAATAGGAATATTGCATGAGATGCATGGATGGAATTAGGCAATTAAGAAAACTAAAGCTTATAGCTGAAAATGAGAATGTGAAAGTCAACGAAAAGGATTTTGTAAGTACATTGGCAAAAACTTGAAAAGAAACCAAAGACAACTTAGGCTTGCTATTACTGAGTTAGTGAATTGATGTTGATGGAGAATTAAAAGCCAGAGATACTAATTTTCTCATTTGTAGCACTTTGTCCTTGCAATGTCTGCTGTCAGGCCTTCCATGTCTACTAAATGAAGTACAGCTTAAAAGCAGGAAAATATCAAGTTAGGGACCATGTTAACAAACTGTACAAACATTCAATGGGGACAGACTGAACACATTCAAGACTCCTGAGAGACCTGTCAGATGCCAGTTCAAGGTCCCTGTCTGTCATCTTCAAAGGGTTGTATCTGTCAAAGGAGTTCCCTGCAGCATGGAAAAAGACAATTATTATGCCCATCTTCTAAACTGGAATGAAAAGCCAAGGTAATACAGGCTGTCTGGGAAGAAAATGTAGCAAATCTTTTTGGAAGATATTTCCAAGGAAAAAAGTGGTTGGAAATAGTAGTATGGATTCACTAAGGGCAAATCATGCCTGTTCAATATGATTGTCTTCTACACCAAGTTAACTGGCTGAGTGGGCAAGTGCAGCAGGGTCAGCTGTAAAATCTCTATAGTATAACTGAAAAGAAGTGGACTAAAAAGATGGAGAAAAGTTAGGTAAGATTCACTGAACCAATAAAAGACTTGCTTATAAGCTGTCAGCAGTTCAAAAGCATCTTTTTGAGAGTTGTTCCTTTGGATTATCGCTAGGGCTCATGGTGTTTGGGATCTTTGTTAATGACTGTGACAGTGTGCTCCCCACTATCATTTTTCTTGTTGAGCCTCCAATGTTTGTACTGATGGCTGTATCTGGCATACAAGTAATCTAGCATTTAACAGCCATAAAATCTTGCTCAGCACCTAAGGGACATAAGTCTTGCTCAATAGCTGAGGGATAGTTGTGTGCCAATTCAAAACACATCTGTTTTGCAAAAAGGGCTATTAGTCAGTCATTTTACTCCATAAAGAGGGGACAGTTCAGGCCTGACTGAGCTCTCCCAGTTTTACCCACCAGGATCTCCCCTTGCATATGAACACCTTACAAGGTCAGTCCTCGAGGCTGAGGGAATCCTTATCTCATTAGACACTTGGTACGTGAATTCCAATAAGCTGACTCAAACTTAAATCCTAGCTGAGTGATAGAAAGGATTGCTTGTGCACAGGTCCTTTAGGCATAAACCACTGACTAAGCCTGGTAATCCATATTCTCTTGTCTGTGTGGATCCATCCACACCTAAACTCCTCTCAGACATGAGTTTAGAACTCAAAGACGTGGGTTTTTTTGAATCTCATGCCTCATCAGTAATGTCTTCCTGAAGGTTTTATCTGACTCTACTCTATGTAGTCAATAATATTCAACAGTATTTTGCCGCTGAATCTTGTTGAATCACTGTTGAATTTACTATCAAGCTTAGTTAAATCTCTGTTCTGTATCAATAAACATATCACTATTTCTCTCTTACAAGTGAAGTATGTCCCTCCATCCACAACAAGGACTTAGTGAGTTTGCAGAAGAAGGCAGATTTAAGTAGTTTATACACAGTCATTCAGAGAGAATTCCAGGACCTGGAGAAATGGGCTGGCAGAAGCGCAATGAAATTCATCTTATAGAAACAAAAACTACTGTGCTTGGGATACAGTAAAAGCATGCCACAATGTGGGTGGATGCTGACTGGATGGGGAGTAATTTTGTATGATTGGATCCAGGGGGCCCAGCTGTCCATTAGTTGAGCATGAATCAACAAAGAGTATTTTAGTGAAGGCTGAAGTTTTACTGGTCTGGATCAGGACAAGCATAGCCAGCAGACAATGGCAAGCAAATGTGCTCTCCTGCTGGACATTTCTGAGGCTGCACTTGAATTAATGTTTCTAGTTTGGAGCTTTGGGAGAACGATGGAAAAACTGAAAAATGAAGAGGCAGGAGGAATATATGAAATAAAGAAAGGCTGAGGAAGTTTGGTTTCTTCAGCATGGAAAAGAGAATGCTGAGAGAAAACTTGTTTGCTGCATTCAGCTACCTTTTACTTGTTAGAGAGAGTGCCAGAATATTGTCCAAGATGCAAAGTAAAAAGTTTACAGACCACAGCAATTGACAGCTGCAGTAATTGAAATTGTATGTAGAAATCCACAGTGAGGACAGTCAAACACTGGAAGACGATCTCCAAAGAGGTTGGAGAAAAAAATTTGAGTTATTAAAAACTCAGCAGTAGAAGGTCCTGAGCACCCTCATCTAACATGAGGTAAGATATGAGATCAGATCACTGTCCAATCCAAAGTATTGTATGTTCATAGAGAAATGTTTTGCTTTCCTTTAATACTTTGTTTTATAGCCTACTTTTTATGATAAGATATATTATCCTGCCAAATAGCCATCTAGCCATGGCTTTCGTTATGTGACATATGCTGAAAGTTTGGGGTTTTTTGAGGGTGTTTTAGGAATTTTTGAACTATAATGTCTCTACATTGTTGTTTAAGTATCTTGTAAAAGAGAACACGTGAGCTTTCTAGTTTCAAGACACTATACATGCCTAATGAAAAAAATGATCTTGTTTAGGAGCAGCTCAGAAAATTGGAATCAATGCACCACAATGTGAATATACACCATTTTAAACAAAATTAATAGTTTATAGATTAGACGTAGTTATTTTATAAAAGATGGAAATAGCAGCTGACAACCACATTCTATTTTTGGCTATTGTATACCTGCACCTCATCTCTTGTTCCTTGTTTCCTCTTAACATTACTATTCATAGCATGTTATCTTGAAAACAGAGATGAAAAATACAGAGACCACAGTGATCCTCTCCACAGCAGAGCCCTGCAAGAGATCTGACTCTGAGTAATCAGTGGTTTACAATCAATCTTATTCTATTGCTTTTTTTTCTCTGTCTCCCTCAAGGCAACAGCACTAAAGGGAAAAGATGCTTTCAAATCATACAATGAAGTTAGAAGCATGTTAATAACAGGTTCACTTGGTGATTCTAGAAATCATAAAACTATTTTTTTTTTTTTTACAAATATGAACAAAAGAACTCTGTCTAGTACACATAGAGGTGCTTGCTATTAAGCACTTTAATATTTCCATAATACCTAATTAGTGTCTGTTGCTTCTTTTTCAGCCAGGGAACAAAAGACTCTTTGCCAAGGAAGAACTG
This sequence comes from Cisticola juncidis, assembly GCA_013400215.1. Taxonomy (NCBI): domain Eukaryota; kingdom Metazoa; phylum Chordata; class Aves; order Passeriformes; family Cisticolidae; genus Cisticola; species Cisticola juncidis. The sequence continues at coordinate 68,888 of VXBR01005242.1, forward strand.
GAGCTCATTCCAATTTACTGATGAAGAAATTAAACTTCAGAGACCAGCTATGACTTCCCAAGGTCCTTATGGCAGAAAGGAGGGCAAAGAAACAATTTAACTTTGCTTTTTCCCTACACCTCAACTGCCTTACATGTCACAGTACAAAGGCTGAAGAAAACACCATAGGGTAATCCTGGTAAAAGTTCAGATAGAAAAGAAGTGTCTCTAGGGAAGCCTGCAGAGCAGAGCCCTCTTAAGATTTTCAACAATAATGAAAGAGTCAAAATATGCTAGCTCTACTGACAGAGAGGCCTTCAGCACTATTGCTGCTGTACCAGCCGGCTCTCCGGGTTCAGGGTTTGATAAGGTTGGCTGCTCTTGATCTGAGCTGGACGTGCAGTGCTGTGAGAAGCCCATGCTTTCTAAGCTTTAAAAAAATTCAGGACTTCCTTAAATCTTGGTAATAGCATTGAAGGGAGTCACCTTACCAACTAAAGTGCAGATAGAAAACAATTATGATAGTTTTCCCCTGATCTGCAAGTTTATCTAAGAGGAAATATATTCTCTAAGAATACTTACAAGCATTTGGAATTTTAATTCAGTTTCCTAACTTAGCATCTTTCTTATTCTTCATTCATAAAAAGTACCAGGGGTCCTTTGAAAAAATCAGGTTACAGAATTTGATTTTAATTAACAGAAATACTCAAAGAAATATAAATACTTGGGATAGGAGTATTCTACAAGGAGCATGACATCTACTACTTTTTGCAGTTGCTATTGTGTAGGAACCAAACTCTTTCAGAATGTTGGTTTTTTTTTGCCCCCCACTTTATGCCTAAAGTCCATGGCAAGTCTGGACTGTGGAATTCACTAAGCAGATGTGTTAGAATCACTTCACATACAAGTAATTTTGGGGCCTTAAATGCAGATTCTTGCTTAAGAACTCCTGGGTAAATATGTACATGCCAGCATTTTCTAAGTGTGCAGATTTTAAATTTCTGGAATAACAGGTATTATAATGAGAATTCTTTGATAGCTCTGTCAGGATAGAAAAGGCAGAAAATGTATGAAGGTCTGGTTCTTTCTCTATGAAAGAAATATTTGCTAATACTTGTCTATAAGCATCTATTTTTGAGCACATGACACTTAAATCAAGATTGATTACATTATGTATTCTGAAAAAGTATCAAACTGATTTACCTTTTACCAGTACACCAAACAAAACCCAAACAAAACCCAAAACCCACCAAAAAACCCCAAGAAAACAAACAAGAAAACCCCACCATAAAACACCAAAAAACAAAAAAAACCCTAATTCCTCACAACGTTTTTGACATTTTTGTAAACATTAACATTTTTATGAACTTAGCAGAGAGACATTTAAAATGATTAAAGGACTTTAATACCAATTTTGTACAAAAAATTATGAAACTCAATGAAGAATATATAGTAAGCGATTCTTTTATTTCAGTTGAAAAATTTACATTGAGGCTCAAAATGCTACTTCAGTTTTTGCATTCATCTGAAATAACTAGAGTACTTAGCTCTGAATAACTTTGAGTAGAACAGGTCACTCTGTACATTTGCTTCAGGATGTCAGATACATGACAGTGGGATAATGAAAAATGCAGAAATAGAACAGCAAATGTGGCAGGCTTTTACTCACAATGAACCTCGCAATGAAATTAAAGGAAAATATCAAATTTGTTCTGATAGAGTTACTAGTAAAACCATGTGCCCACTGTAAGAAAGATTTGTGAATATGGATTATACTAAAATCACTCTGATCTTTACTTCAAAACTCAGCTATGGATAGCAGTTCTTTTTCATCCTCTTCTAATAAAGAAAAATCCCACATATATATTTTAGTAGTATTAGATTATTCAACAGCTTAGGACATTACCAAAAAAACAAATCTGTATGTATTCTCTTAAATTAATGTGAAAATACAGATTAAAACTTTTATTGATTAATCAGAAATATTATGCTATGGATTGAGGGAAGAGAAAGTAGTTTTCCTTACAGATACCAAGTCTCATAGAAGTAAAGAAAATACTTTGAATATATATTACTTTTCTATTTATGAACTCCAGGTTATTTTAATATTAAATGATATAATAATCAAATAGTTTCAATTGTAGGGAATCTACCATGCAAAGAGACACCTTCCACTAGATCAGGTTGCTCAGAGCCCCATCCAATCTGGCCCTGAACACTTCCAGGGATGGGGCATCCACAGCTTCTCTGGGCAACCTGTGCCAGTGCTTCACCACCCTCCCAGTAAAGATTTTTTTTCCCCAGTATCTAAGGTAAACATACCCTCTTTCAGTTTGAAGCCATTCCCCATTGTCCTATCACTGCACGTCTTTGTAAAAAGGTTCACTGGAATAAAAAGATTACTTGAAAAAAAATATTTTACAATGTTTGTAAAATAAAGAAAAACTGCACAGTATTTTTGTGGATACTCTCAAAACAATGAACCAGGTAAATGACAAATATCTTTTCAAAATTAAGAGAACTCAGTCATAGCTATCTGTAAGTGACTAAGCCAAATGGTGACTTTACAGTACAGTTATTTAAAACCATAATATGTTTTCATGTTCAAAAATTGCATGGCTATTTCAGAATTTGTATAACTTACTGAATATTTGGGGATTGTCATGTTCATTATCATGTTCATTTTGTGAAAACAGGATTTTTCCCTTATAAACACAACCTTCTGCATGCTTGTTTATCCAGCTTTCTAATAAATTAATAAATATGCTTGGAAATATTGTTCCCACAATTTTGTCTAATACAAAAGGGTGAAGTAACAATACAAGAATATAGATTTTTTTTCCCATAGTTTAAAGCATTTTTTCCTACTTTGTTTTCTGCTTTTGTTTAATATATTAATTTTATCCAATATATTTATTGTAATTTTATGTCTTTAGACAAATTTTATTGGTCTTCTGAAAATGTGATATTTTTATTGTCTGTAGTCAAGATTTCATTCTACTGCCAGCATTTATGACTGCAGAATTTTATCAAACAAATTAGTTCATTGCTATACGTCTGTCAAATATATACAGAAAAAGATGGCCAAAGGAAAGCAAAATCACCTACATATATCATATACATAGTATGTGATTAACGGCTTTCAGATTTTAAATTAAGGAATATACATTAAGGAGGCTTACTAAAGAGATTGAGGCTATTATGTCTAAATTTAATCAGCTGGACTTGAAAGATCTGCAATTTGGAACATATTTATTGCCAGTTGTGTCCTGGATGATCAAGTTTAACAACAAAAGAAAAGATACTCATCAACCCACTGCCTCTAAGTGGCTTACAGAGATCAGAGAAACACAGGCAAATGGTCGGTTTATGAAGTTGTTCCAGTAAGCCTGCCTTCCCATTTGCTTCCAGGACTCAGATCAATGATGTGCTTGAAACAGAAAATAAGATTCTAGAGCAGAAAATTCTTCAGAGAAAACTGCAGGTGTGATTATGTATCCAATTACATAAAAATTAACTTATCCCTCTGCATTTTCACATGGCAGACCTTGCACTTCAGTGACCATCATCTTTGAGTACTTTGGAAAATGTCCTTATTTTCATCATTTCTAAGGCTTGGATCTCTTTTGATGCAAGAAAGTACACTGGTCTCAGAAGTTTCCTCACCTTATCATGAGCTAAAAGATCACAGATCACTCTATTCCTTCTATTGTCTCTGTTCTACTCTTCAGAAAGGTCTTCCAATAGGACATGAATATTGTCCATAGTTATTTTGCTGTTAAAATCAAAAACTGAAGTAATGCAAAAATTTAGTCTTCTTCACTGCTGCCTATCCAAAAATCATGAAGTACTTAGTCTTTTGTACCCTAAACACCTGTTCAGTCTATAACACTTTCCTTCTTAGCCCCAAGACTAAACAATGTTGTGTAATGTTGAGGTCTTGCACCAAGGAGCAGAACAAATGGACTTTTTTTGTAGCAGCAGAGGATTGTTAGGCTTTTGAGTGTCCTTCTTGGACCCAAATTCCAATAAGATATTCAGACACAAATTTAGACTAGGCTGGAGCATAATTGCCAGAAAAGTAAGGAAAACTTTGGCCTACAGACCTTGTTTCAGATAGTAAATGGAAAAATTTCAGAATACTGAAGATCCAGATACTTTAATTTGCTGCCTTGCCTTACTTGAGCTTGGGATCCTCAGGCCAGTATAGCTCATGTCACTTTATCATCATCTCTTTCTCGTGCCAGGAAGACAGCTGCTACAGACACCACTGCTCACAGCTTAGTCTTGAGTTAGAAAAGTGGCATATTACGTGACAAAAGCTGGGTCAGAGGATTTCTCTGCCTCACGTTCAGTACATGAGTGAGTGACTGGAAACAATGTATCTTGAAGTATCCCAGTAAATTAAAAGAGGACAAATATGGGTCTGGGAGAGGTTAAGACATAAACAAAATGGTAAGATGCTGAATTTTAGCTCATATGATCTTCCATACTTTTTTGGTGCTGTTTTTTGTTCTATCTCTCATCAAATATATTCCATAAATTATGTCTTCTTAATTTAAAGACAGTTAGTTTCTTAAAGTGAACCTGGATGAGTCTGCAGACATGGCCAAGGCCAGTATGGAGGAACAGAAATATTTATAAGATGGATTTGAAGGAACAGTCCTGCTAAATAGATGTTAAAAAATAGGTTAACAAAAGCTTCAGCAAATTTCTGTTCACAGGGTGAAAGCAGAGTACACAGTTTTTTCTGTTGTGGCTACTTCGGATTAATAATTTTACACTCAACTCATCTGGAATTTCTGAGTGACTGGGATGTTTTCTTTTTTTTTTTTTTTTCCTCTGCACCAGTTTTTGATAGGATGATAAATACTGGAGTATCACTCTGGCACTTTATAGCCATTGCACCAAAAATAGCAGGAAAACAAACAAGTCTGAAATAGAACAGTGTATCCATGGAAACTGTGTACACAGTGGTATTGAAAATTTTATGTTGAATCAGAGGAAATAATTAGTGGGATGAGGAATAAAACTCAGATTTCCCCATACCTGCTAAGTGCAACAATTAAATGGCCTTGCTTTATTTAGGAAGGCACACAGTCCTGCAAAATGTAGGGCATCATTCTAAATGGATCAAACGGCCTGATTTTCTCTTCTTTTTGTCAATCCCAGGGAAGTGACAAGATGCATAGCATGCTTAATTATTTCCCAAATAAGAATTTTCAGTATCAATGCAGAAAAGATACTGAAAAATTTTCTTTGCTGTTTCTCAGCAAAACCTTTATATGTATTAACCCATTTAAAATTGTTTAGATGACATGCACATATGCTACCATCTACTTAGTATTCTTCCAAATGTCATGTTGTTCAAAATAATAAAAAATATTTATTTTAGAAGAACAAGTGAAGTTATATCAGGAATTAATAACATTTAATAACAAAGCTGTAAAAAAAGCGGTAGCAAAGAGGGAGTTCTAAGATTAAAAATAAAATCAGAGTTGTATTTAAATTTGATTCTAACTGAAAAGAATAAAGTATAAAGTATAAAGATGTCATAAAAAAGCCAATGACTACTTTCATTAAAAAAAAAAAAAGATGGGGAAAAATACATTAACTCCCATGTGACATTTGAGTAATGATTACACTTGTGAGATTACCTTGAAAAATTCTGTTGTGACTCTAGGGAGGAGTCACTGATGATTACTGAAAATAAAAATATAGAAGGAAATAGAAGGCTTCTATTGATCTGTGCAAAGACACCCTGTGAATTTCATTTAAATGTGTATGTTTTATTATTTATGGTTAATATTTTGCTTTTCCTTTTGCTGAAGAATATAGGAAGATAATTTGGCTTTCAGTGTCACACTTTGAGTAAGAAATTTTGTTTATAAGCTGCAATTAAATAATTCAAAAATAATTAATTCAGAAGACATCCCATTAAATTATAACCCTCCCTACTGGTTAACTTGGTGCCAAAATGTATTGTTTAATTTATCATTCTTAGTATTTTTAGAAGGCCTCAAGGCAGGGAATGAAGCAATAATAAATAGGGAATAGTGGATAATTAGAGAAGGAAATGTGGAACAAAATTACTAAGGGCTTTAGGTGAAGTTCATTATTACTATTTAATAGTGCCCAAGAGCATTTGATCAAATTATGGATCGTGTTTAAAAGTGGGCTGAGAAAAATCCTAGTGGAGGAGAGTTTTCTAGCTACCACTTTCAGAATTTTGCAGTTAAGTTTCACAAAATTTATAGAGTAGTAAAAAAGCAAAAGCATATTGACCAAACCTTCTCTTCTATCCCACAGAATGCTCTAGTGAGATTTGAAGAAGACAGAAGTTTTTCATTCCCTCAGATATTGTTCAAGATGTGAGTATTACATGATTAAACAGTAAAGCACTTCAAGAATGAGTGATAAGGTGACACATTGTAAGTAGAACCCTTAGGGCTTTTAAGCACAAGGTGAAGTAGATTTTTTTAAAAAAACATCTCCTGAGTGTTTGCTTTTTAGCCATATTTTAAAAGAAGGATATTTTTTTCCAAAAGTATGCAACTCTGATGTATTAAACAATTTAAATATATTTTTCTATGTCTTCCTGTGTTAAAAAAAAAAATAAAAAATCCCTTCTGATCTCTATTCCACAGCAGAAGAATGGGTGAATAGAATAAGTAACTTAATTATTTCTGAAAATTTTGCTTCGGGGGGTACAGCTGCATTTTCAGATGTATATGCTGACTCAAAGTAAAATGATCCCTGTTAAATATAAAGAAACTTGTGGGATGGAAACTCTAATTATTCAGCAGTTCTGTTCATTAGAAAACTGAGATCTCCATCTATAGACATTTGATTCCACAGGCCTAGCAGTCTGGACATCATGCTATTTTTTTTTTTCTTTTTGTTTCCTCGTAAATTTTGTTAAGACAAAAGAGTCAAGCTGATTTGCCTTTTATCTAAGTTTATATAACTGTTTGATGTGTTTCATTGATATTCTGGAAGTTCATAAAACCACTGGCACAGTTTAACAAAGAATTCTACACGTACACAGTGCTGGCAGTAATAGTAAGAACAAAGCACTATTCACAGTGGATAAAATACCTTAATTTTTACTTTATCCAGGGAAGCAGGGTGTTCCTACCTCTTTCAATAAGGGAATGACTGAAGAAGAATACTATTTTATATACAAAATTGTGATATATTTACACAGTTTGAGATAGCATGATGAGGTAGTAGAGAACACCACAAAATTTTCACTCAGATTCCCATGACAAGATAAAAAGCCTTTGATTTGGGAGGGTCAGAATATATTAAAAAAATAATAATCTGGTTTTCAGCCATGGCAAAGAAGTCAATTATCTGGATAAATTTTCACCTAACTTCTGTCACAATGATTACTCAACACTTCTCAAACCAATCCATGTATGCAGAAAGAGGATGGAGCAGTTTTCCTTGAGACTGTCCAAAGTGCAGGATGTATCTTATTTATGGATCTCAGACAGTCAGCTGACAGCTCTGTCACAGACAGTCTTGTGTGACTTGGGCCTCCTCTCTTTTATTTTTTGTATTCAGAGGCATTCTCTGATCTTTCTGTTGTGTTCTGTAATGCTATTCACAGCCATAATCTTGAAAATAAATTATTTACTTTGAAGGTTGGCTGTGTTATCATGTGTCCACATCCCTCCACAACAGTTCCTACTGCACATCTGCAAGTACTTATGGCTGACCCATCAAATGGGGAAGTCATGTATTTTAAACACTTATTTCAAAAACATATCCTTTCTAAATAAAAAACTGGAAGACATTAGTCAAGCAGATATCTCTGAAAACCAAACCAAGAAGGTCAGATGAGTCTAAAAACCTCAATAGCAGTACATGTTTTGATTGGCTGGACTACATTATTCTGGACTTTTTAATTTGTTTGATCAATTGCTCTGACACACATCTGCAAAAACAGAGAAATCCAAATATGTCCAAAAGAGAAAATTTTCCTTTTTGTTTCAGGAGGAGTATTTAGCTTTTATGTGAAGTGAATCTGGAGTCACCACTGCATATTAAATAACGCCTTATCAGTAAGATAGAAGTTGATTTTAGGAATCTATTTAGCAATCTAATCTAAACTATTGCTGTGTTTTCTCCAGAAAAATTGTGCAGAAAAAATATATTTATATTATTGTGATAATGGTGGAGATAACATTTCTTATGTAAGGGATTTTAGCATCTTGATGCTAATTTATAATTGCTGAAAGTTTCTCAGCTCATGAGTTTTCCAGTTTCAGTTTTATTCATATTGTCTATTATTCCTTTAGTCTTACTACCAAGCTAATTCTTTACTTGTCTTTTTTTAAAGGTATAATTTATTATTAAATCTTATTATTCATCCACTATCAAATTCACCTCTGTGTTCTTCTGTAGTCATTGACAATGTTCACCAACATAAATCTTTGTTATTGTGTACACGGATGATTTTATAAGAGTTCTATGAACTTCAGAACAGATTTCAGAAAGACTACCACTACTATTTTGCATTTACAGCACTCTTTAAATGAAGATTACAATGGAATTTAAGATCCTTAATTAAGCTTCACAATGACCTTGAAAACCTGGAATATAAATTCCTTTCCTTCTATATTTTGAAATATAAAATTGAAAAAATTTATAAATAAATCAGAAAACTGTTCAATTAAAATATTTACAAGAGTTAAGTGAATATGTTTTAGAAGAAAAAGTCTCTGCTACTTTTAAAAATCAAAATGACTTTAAAATGAATTATTCATCTAAAGCTACAGACAGACAGTTTTAGATATAATTTACATTACACATCTTAGGATATGTAACTGTTACAGTCTGCTTAATAATTAGGTCAATAGAAAGACAGTGCCTTCCAGACAGGAATAGGTTTGGGTCAGCCTGTGAGGTAATTCATCAAACTTGGTACAGTGCCTCCCAGGCAAGTAACTATTCACTTTGGTCTGGAAGAGAAGGCGAAATGTGGATATGTCTCCCAGGTAGAAAATTAAATGGGTCAGCCTTGGAGGCAGCCCAGATAGGTGACTGTTCAGATTTACTTGAAAATGGATTAACATACTAAGGTCATTCCTGAGTACATAACTACTGGCTCCTGCTCAGATGACAAGCCATTATTCATGGACTTCTTCCATTTGAAGGGCTGCTTATGGCAGCTTATCTTAGAAATATCTTATGAGACAGTTAGCCTTTGTCTCCAATAATAAAGTTCTGTTTGTGAACGTAAGTGTGTGTTTTACCAGGACATAAGAAATCACTGACCCTGGTGATTGTATCTGTGCCAGGGATAATAAAAGACATTGCCTCAACTGTTGTTTCTACCACTGAGACCACATGTTAATGTGTAAGAAAGATCCAAAGTATACTGCTGGTAAATACGCCTTTGGCAGGTGTGCAAGTTTAGAGAGCATATGCTTACCTGGAGAAGACATGTTCCTGATTTGGAAGAGAACATCAAGAGCTTCATATATTTAAGCTAGCCTTTTATCCATGTCCATCTGAAAACTGAAAATCTGTATTATTTGAGGAAAATACATGAAAACTCACACAATTATTACAGTAAGAAGGTAAGCCATAGCCATAAAACAGAGAACACAGGTATAAGAGACTTGACTGAACAGGATAGGAGGTCTGGGAGGAGAGATGAAAGTACTAGATTAGTACACAACACAACAAAGTTCTTTATCCCATTTCCTCTTTCTTTTTGTATCTTCGTAAGTTCTTGTCAGTAGGTCCTGCATTGTGACTGTAAGATAATAAAAGAAAACATGTTATTATTTGAGGAGAGGGAGCCAAGTGAAGAATAGAGGGCATCCAATGAACTGAAAATTCTGATAGGTTTTGCTGAGTGCCCAATGGCATATGCGTAAATCAGCAACACTTAAGGAATTTTGGCAGTGATGAATCAGAGAAACGGCAGTTTGTTTATGGGGAGGCTAAGAGAGATCAGGTGGTCTATGGTGCACTTAATGATGCTGCAAGAGATAGAAGGTAAGAGAAAGTGGAAATTTTGCATTGGGATTAATTAGGAAGATGTACATTTCCTCTGTAATTCATGACGAACTACAATATTTTATACTGAAAGCCAATGCTCTGAGACATATGTTAGGATACTTCACAGCAATGAAGTCCAGATTTTAAAAGGGACTCAGACATGCAGACAGCTTACTGGAATGTCTGTTAGGATTTTATACAGTCAATATTTAATGTAAAAGCTTAAGCTCTACCTGGAACAGACAACATTTCCCTTTTGAAATGCATTCTTTCATTACTAGTTAATAAGATGTTTCATATATTTTGTTCTTTACATGGTCCCATAAATCTCGAAAACCATACTAAGGGGGGAACTCTACTGCTCCACTTTAAATCTACCTTTTCCTGTTGCCAGTGTTATATTACCTATAATGTGTGAAATGGAGGTTGGGTTACCTGACATCTGGTCTCATTTCATGCCTCTGCATTTTAAGTCTAGGTTGTTTACCGAAAAAGGATGAGTGTGGCATAGCCATGATTGTGTGTCTCACCAGTAACAGCCTACATTTTCTTGGGTGGGATTAAACTCACTGTAGAGGTCTAAAGTTTACTGTCAAAGTCGCCAGCAGTTGCCATTATACAATCTAAGAGGAACAATAATCACCACCATTGTGCCATTAATTAGCTGTATTTCAGATTCTCTTTAAGACAGAACTACACATTAAACTGACCTTGAATTTCCTAAATGACTGAAGATTTACTGTTTAAGTGGAGGTCAGATACCATAGGCTATTTTAGTGGGTGAAGAGGTTTTTTGTTTTCTTTGCCTTCTTTTGCCATAACCAAACTTTCTTGGAAGACTTAAAAATCTTCTGAGAAAATACTAATGTATAGAAACTGTTATTAAAAAATCTCAGTAATGACTAAAGCAGCAACTTTTCAATGCCATAAAACATTAATTCAGAATTCACATGTTCTTACTTATTTACCATACAAATGAGAATCTATGCACCTGGTATTATTGCCTTATAATTTTGGCTATCAAAGCAATGGGATGGGGAAAGTCTGGTGCTCACTTACAACATGGATTAACTTCTAGTACATTTTAACCTAATCAGGTAAATTAATAAATCAAAAAGAACAGTATGACTGTTGTCATGGCTATGGAATATAATAGTAACTAGTTTTCTTTGTGGGCAAAAGTTAGAATATGGAATGAGTTGTGCGCTGCTTGCAGGCAAAATCCATTCTGTATTTGATTTTGATGTGTTTTCAATTGAATTATTTTCTGTGGTTCATTTAGCTTCAAATAGAAATTAAAAGGTCTGGTTTTAAAGCAGCTGACATTATGGAACACCTGATATCTCATTTACAGACCAAAATTATGTAGTTTTTTGCATCCCTTTAAGTTTTTTGCACAAATGTCCTTGCTTGGACTGTAAGAGAGGAAAGGGCTTTCCCAAACATTTTGTTTCATCAGATGAAGATAAGACAAAATGTGAGTATTTGTTTTTTCTTGTGCAAGAGATTTTTAAATTCCAAATTGTCCTGGAACCTGTCCAGTGAAAGGTTTCTGCAAAGTGATATCTCTTATCAATCTATCTTGTCTCTGTCAGATTTCAAAGCTTGTTGGGTAAAGGTTAAAATGATAATTTATAGGGAATTTTATCCATATTTCCTCTCTATTCTTCAAAATCACAGAAGGAATTATTCTTTCTTCAAGCACAATTACTCCTAGAGTTTGTCTGGGAGAGTTGTTCTTCCTGTATTGATTCTGACACATGGTTTTCCTTGAAGAAACAATAAAATGCCCAATACATGAATGTGGCTACAGACTCCTGCTCTGCTCTGTTTTTTAAATTCACATTATCTAATGCCTACAGGTAGTAAGGAAGTAGATAAACCTATTAATCAATAGAATTAAATTGGAAAGTAGAGGTTCTGTGGGCACAAATATCCTTACTTCTACCAACAGACTTCCTTGATAAGTAAGCACTGAGCAGATATCTGTGAACCATTTATGCTTTATATCGGCATGCCATTGCAATCAGGGTTTAACTGTTTCAGAGTTGTGAAGTTCACCTCTATGTTGTCCATGTTTTTTGCCATGTTTCCACTGAAGTGTTAACCTTTGTTTGGTGACTACGGCAGCACAAAACACGCTTCTGAGTTCTGCTGAAGAGCTAACAGGAACAGGAATGTCAATGAATGAAGTGCTATGGAAAAAATAATAAAAGCAGCAAAAGCAACCAGGAAAAAAGAAAGAAAGAAAAAAACCAAACCAAAACAAAATAAAACAATACAAAACAAAAAACCAAAAGAAAACCCAACAAATCCTCTAGTACTAACTCTTCTGTAATTCTCCCAGGGGAAAAACAAAACAATAACAAAAAAAAAAACAAAAAAACCAAAAAAAAAAACAAAACAAAAACAAACCAAAAAACCACACCAGTATGAGATGATGAAATACATCTGAGAAAACTGAGAAAATCAGTGCAATGATGATCTGATGTTTGTAGATGTGGTGCTTAGGGACACGGTTCAGTGATGGGTGTGGCAGAGATAGACTAAAGATTGAAATCAATGCTCTTAGGGATCTTTTCCAATTTTAACAATTTTATGAATCCAAGTCCCACCCTGAAACAGTTTAAGTTTTCTCTAAATGTCTATCATTCCATTTTGTGTATGTAACTTTCATTAATGAAAATTTCAGTCCCTCTCTGAGTGGGCCCTTGTTCTGCCCAGTCCTCCCTGTGGGCCTCTTCCCAATCCCTTTCCATTGGCCCAGGAGCCCCATTTCACCTCAGCCCAGGTTCAGATGTCCATGCCTTAGTGATGTTGTAGCTGTGCCAGACTCCAGTTCCATCTCAGCCTTGCCCTGCCCATGGGGGGGCTCCACCGATTTGGGTCCAACACATGATCTGACCTAAATTCTGCATTCCTAAGAATAACTTGGGGTTTCCTGTCAGAGTTATATTGTTGTCTGTTCCAAATTCACGATGCAGACACAGGAAAACTAATGCTCTGTGATGAGTGAATAATTTTGTGGTCTAAGTGGTTACTAAGTTATTGAAAATAACTCTCATTTGAAATAAAAAGATTCATTAATATCAAGTTCCAGGTTTCATTCACCTGTTTTTAGGCAACTGAGGCATCTTAACAAAGAATATTGAGATGTATTTACCTCATTTGACTTCAGGCAAAAGCTGTGTGCCTAGTTCAATCTGTCTGTTTGTGACTTTAGATCTGTTTGCATAGTGCTGTGAGAGTTTTATTTCTGACATTTGCCTTTGGAGAGATCCCAATTCAAATGGCTGCTTATCTGAGAAAGTTCAGTGCACTGGAATAAATTTTTACTAAAGGGTAGAAGAGAGTAAAATGGCCATTCTGCTTCACCAACTCTTCAGAAAAGACAGTCATGTCATGAACATAACAATTTGTTTTTAATCTGTAGCTAAAGCCAAAAATGCTTATAATGGTTCGAAGTGGTAAGAGCTATATAGTTTTGCTCTGCTACAGCATCACAATGAACTGCTGAAAAAGTAGATGTACATCCCTGCCACATCTGTCACAGTTCAGGACCAAACGAGACCATAGAGACTAAATAAACCTGAACACCAGAGCATTTAATCACAGATGTATGCAGTTTTATAAATTAAGTGACTTCCCAGCACTCCAGTAACCATGTGATTATTACCCCTCCAGAGCTCACAACCTGCTAGCATGCATGGTTGGGTGATGACATGCCATTGTGGGCACCCAGGCTGCATTGTAGCAGCCAGGCCATCTTGCCCTGTCCCCAGGGTCATGTGCCTCAGCCAGCCACTGGTGCAAATACATCCAAGTCATTCCTAGCTCTGTGTAATGGCCGTGATCGAGACTGCCCCCTCTGTAGGGCCAGCAAATGTCCTTGTCCTTGGAGGAGGAGGAGAAGAAAAAGCAAAAACAGATATCCGCATTCAAATTCAAACAAGAGCAAATGGCTGCAGCAGCCTCAGAGGGCAAGAACACAGCCTTTTATTCTTGGCAGCCACTTCTACTTTGGGGTGAGCCAGCTCCACCACTGCTCTCTGTGCATTCTTCTGCTCTATATCACAGCCTTGGTGCACAGACAACAGTTCCTCTTTATCAGGTCATTACCATTTTTTAATGTGCTTCCTTTTCATCTGGACCATTCTTCTATCAAGATTTGTATTTTTGCCTCTTAAATCTTGTATGCAAAAGTACAAACCCACATTTATGTTTAACAATTTTCCCTATTTCCCTTATAAAGACTGAAACTTTCTTAAACTTAGTTGTCTCAATAATGAGGAACTTTCTGTATTCCCCTTCACACAGGGGCATATATTTGGGTCAAATGCTATGTTAAGAATCTTTTTCATCCTCCTGTGAAGGGACCAGATATTTGTCTTTCTTGCTCTCTTTCCCAAAGCCATCTGTGATTCATGTTATCACTACCTTACTTCTGACACCAAAGGACAGTGTAGAAACTTTTATACCAACATGTTTTAACCACAGATAAATGCACACTTTTAGGACTTGTGTTGGAGGTAGAGCGCAGTCCAAAATGAAGGTTTGGCAAGTTGAAGTCTCAGCCAAGCATTGTGTGATCCTGGAGCTGGGCCATAGGGTGGCTGAGTCAAAGTTGTCTTATCTCTAAAAAAAACCAATTATTAATTATTATTACTTTGCAATTTAGTCAAGTATCTTTTAACAAAACCTAGGATAATTTTAGATTAAACAACACTTAAACTCCATATGGATGAATTTTGACAGAAAGAAATATTAAACCGCATTAACTTAATAAAACTTACATGTAACAGAACTTCAAATTAACAGAACATAAACCTAACATCACTTAAATTTAACACTTAAGCTCAACAGAAATTAAGATCACTTAAACTTAACAGAGCTGAACCTTAACAGAACTTAAATTTAACAGAACTTAAAATTGAATTTAAACTGAGCAGCACTTAAATTAACCTTGTTTAAACTGAAACACAGTTATTCTTATAAGTTATTTTAATGTTTTAATTATCTTTCTATTAACAAATTGTCACTGCAACTCTTGTATGGATTTCTTAACTTCTGTTTTCAGCATTTCAATTTTTTCCATCTTTTGTTTCTCAAATTCATCAAACATTGTTGCCAAAGGCAACTTCATCAATTTCTAAATCTGTTTCTGAATAAGCTGAATCTTTCCTTATATTTATCATTCTAATAAATCTTTTAGAAGACTTACAATCCTTTTGTACTTTTCTAGCCGCCATCTAAGAAAACTGGGCTGAAGCAGAACAGAAACCTTCATTAATATCAAAGTTTTACCCTGCTTTGTTTGAGGAAATGAGAAGAATTTCTGAAGTACATGAAGAGATTTAATGGAGTAGAAATTACGCAGAGGTAGTTACAAGGTAACATACATAAATACATCTTCTTTCTTTTTTTCCCCTTTTTCTACCCTGTTTATTGAATAGAAAATCTGAAGTAGGATTATGAACTATTTAACAGTTAGATTCTTGCAAGTTTGTCCCATTTGCTTTAGTCACTGAGGCATAACAATTAGTGAAAGATCTGGCTTAGGTTTTTAACAAATTCAGATGTTAAAGCACTGTTTAACCCAGGTATGTTTGGACTGCTCTCAGGAGAAAAAAAAAAAATGTTTCTTATATCTGCATGAAGAAATAGGGTAAATGCACTCATAACTTTATTTTCAGTATGAATAAAAGACATGTGCATATAAATGTCCTTGTCTTGCCAACTCTGTCAGGACCCAGACTTACATAGATCCAACTACCCTATTCAGCCTTTTAGATAGATATCGCTGTGGGTAACAACCTACTCCAAGCACTGTGAGCCAAGCAATCTGTGCTTTTGGGATTAACTGCTGTAGCAGTTAATCTATCAGGATTGTCACTGGCATGCAGTCACCTGTACCACCAAACTGCCAGCATAGTCCCTAAGACGTCATTGTTAGGATCAATAACTTCCTCCCAGTCAAACCTGAGCCAAGGATCATTCCCCATAGCAGTTTGAACATGGCTGGTCTACTTAGGAAGGAAAGAGAGTTTAGCTGTAAAGAAAATTACTCTGCTATGCCAATTAGCCTGAGGTCCAAAGAGTCCCTGGACTATCTTATTTGTTAACATAGGCAGAGTCTTAGTGATGAAATTTGCAGTTATGTTTTACTACAGACTGGTTTTAGTAACAGACCTTTCTCCCTTTTTCTCATCTGAAATAACAATAAATATTTACAAATTTTAATAAAACTATCATGAGAAAAATCTTATACTTCCCAGTGGACCTTACCTGCTATTTGGTTATAGCATTATATATGGCTATGGAGGTCTTTTGAGAATTATGTCCTTATTAAGAAATTGGAAACCCAACTTTCATGTCATTGTTCTGTACACAGAACAGATTTCTTCCTTATACTAAATTCCATGATTAAATTATACTAAACTCCATGATCAGATAGCAAAAATCTTGAACAAACCAGAACAAAAAACTCAAAACTTCCTTGAATTCTCATAACTAAAATGTCATTGTCCTGCATACAGTTTATGTCACACAGCCATTAAAATATTTTAAAACTCAGAGTAGAATATGTGTTCATTCAATAGACAAAGTTCACTTATTATGGACTTTGTTAACAGAAATAAATTTAAAATGAAAAACAGATTAAATCTGAAAAATGTACTTAAATAATACAATATAGAAATCATTATTTCATGATTATCAGCAAAAGGAAAACAATTCAACCTCTAAACAAAACACTACAAGACATTGTATGATCTGTCTTTCTTTATTTTCTCTATTTTCTTCCTCTTCTTTTCTTTATTCCTCTTCCTCTTCTTTTCCTTATTCATCTTCAGCTTTCATCTTAACATTTTTCTTTTTCTTTTTCTTTTTCTTTTTCTTTTTCTTTTTCTTTTTCTTTTTCTTTTTCTTTTTCTTTTTCTTTTTCTTTTTCTTTTTCTTTTTCTTTTTCTTTTTCTTTTTCTTTTTCTTTTTCTTTTNCCTCTCTTCCTCCCTTCCTTCCCTTTTGTCCTTTACGTCTTTTTCTGTTTCTCCTTTCTCTTTTTTAATTTCTTCCTTCTCTCCCTTTCTCTTTGCTATTTTCTTTCCCTATTTTCTCACTATTTTTTACTTGCTTGCCTTACTCCCCTCAGTCTCCACTCTGCTGCAACTTCGTCTTTCTTCACATTAGTTTGGTGAATATGCAGTATTTCTCCCAGGAGTTTCTCCAATAATAATTTTTGCTTTCTGCCTCTTCAGAAGACAGATCTGTGCTCTCTGACCAGATGGAAATAGTCTTGGGAACTAACCTTGCCTATGTAAATAGAGAGGGTGAATGTTGTTACAAGGATGCATACATTTCCACTTAAAATGGTCTTAAGAGGAGAATGTTGTTGTACAGTGTCTATGTCCTGACCTGCAAATACTGAGGTATGTTGCTGGTGAGCTGTACACTAATGAAGTTCAGAGTGCCAATTACTGACTTGTTAATTTCTCCTTTATTGATGAGAAAATGTGTCTCATGTGAGGAGATTGCAGGTTACACGTGACAAACCTAGTCATATATTTTGTTACAGAACATTGTTTCCAGGAATGTACTTACTCTCAAATATGTTTATAAATTTTAAATTACCATCAAAATGGAGTTTCTTATTTTAAAATTGCAGGATGAGTTTGTATAATCAAAATATCTCTCTAGAGAAATTTGTATCATTTTTGTAAAGGAACTTTAATTAATTTGCTTAGATTTCATATCCACTCTTTTTATGCTGAGAACATTTGCCATAACTTAAAATGCAAATATTAAAAGTTCTCTTTACTTTGGTGGAATTACAGACTTGTAAAGGGTCCCCATTTCTTGAACCCCAAAAGACAAACCATACAAATCAGAATGGGAACAGTTCCAATTTTCAGTCAGATTACAATCTTCTCCTTTCTTCAAACACTACAAAGGTACATTGTTTGAGAATCTCACCCTAAAGACAATTGACATAAAATATCTCTTAGGAAGAAGGAAAACACAAATAATATATGGAGAAGTAATGCCTGAGTTTCCTATGGTAATACACTTGCAGAGAAGGGATGCTGTGTTTGTGTCAAGCAATATATTGCTGATAGAAATTTGGCCCAGCCTGTCATTACGACTGACCTTACAAATGTGTAGAGGTAGGACAAGAATATGGTAAGAGAAGAATTTACTTTTGCCACATGAGGAGAATTTGGTTAGTTTTTTGGTATAAAAGATCTTTAATTTCTTTCCTTTGGGTAGAATTCATTTTAACTGACTTGTTGTATCTGACAATCAAAAACCTAAGTCAGAGGCAATCACTTCCCTTTGTCATCAATAATGACAAGTTCAAACATCTGGAGAATGATTTATCAGCCATTTCTAAATCATTCTTAAAGTTGGAAGCATCAATCCTGATGGAGATACTTTGTAATTTGAAGTGAAAAAAAGTAGTAAATTTATTTGAACCTAGCTGTTGAAACTACAGTTAAAAGCATTTATGGTGCACACAATGCCCAAATGCACATAGACATGATTTCCATTTGAGAAGTAAAAATGTTTCTATCTTCACCTATCAGTTCAAAACTTGTTTCCCTAAGCTATCAAATCGATTCACTGGGTTTAAAAATAAATTACTGCCTGATAATCTCAGTTTTTCAGACTAAAAATTTTGGTTCTCCATTTCAAAGACATTAGATTTCAGGTAAAAATAAATTGCTTCCTTTGATACTTGAATTACTAGATACCGAAATTATTTCTGCATAAGAATGGGTATATTCCTATGAAAGCACGCTCTGCCTACAGGTCTTTTTAAATCTTTCATCTTTTTGCCAAATCTTTTTTCAGTTGATTAGCCAGTCTTCAAAGATGACTGGCAGAAGTAGCACCAGTGATTATATCAGCAAGTTTATGTTTAACAGGTGGTTGGAATAGACCATGAAGATGTGTTTGCTAAAGCTTTAAGTAAAGATTCACAGAAAGCTGGGATATGTACACGAGAAATATTCATCTGTGTCAAAAAGTCTATAATATGAAAAAATATATGTATGGCAATACTTATATTCATAACTTACTGAGCATAATTGTGGACGCCTCTAGAAGGTCTGAAGATGCAGAGAATGATTTTACGCTGTCTTATTTACTACATTTTGTGTAGTTTAATACTTTGCATGATTTAACGCTTTGCAGTCACAACATAAAGGACTTAAAATAGAACCTGTAGTTTTAGTATTCATAGTGTCACCTGATAAAAGCTAAAATTATTAGATCTGGTCCCAAATGTAGAAAGTCAGCCAAATGTCTAATAACCCATACAGCGTACCTCCAAAATTAGGGGAAACACCTCATCTGTAACTCATGAATATTAATTTCTTGAAGTGGTACAGATACCTGAAAAGAAGATTTTTTCTAAAAGACAAGGGTCCAGTTCATGATTGGAGCAGCAGTTCAAGTTCACATTTTCTGAAGTTTAGAGTGAGTCAAGCTTTTAACAAATAACTCTCTTGATTAATTCAGTATGTTCCCTTTCCATGGATTATATGCTATGGTCTCAATTGCTATCAATTTACTATAAAATTGCAATCCTGTATATCTGCTATTTTAATACAATTAAGCAACAATTAAAGTTTGTTTTTTTTGTTTTTTTTTTACAATTAAAAGAAACACTAATAGAAAAGAAACCATACTTACCATATGGACTTTATAGGTTCTGTCTCTTATGTGGTTGAGTGTATTGTGTATTGCAGCAGTTATTCTTGCAGAGTCCTTCTATCTAAAGCTGTCTGAACATCATCATCAGTCTAGATGTGGCTCAGAGCAACGAGACTGCTCCTTATGACTTTGTCCCACAGAAGCCATCTTCTGTCTGGGCTAACTGGAACACCAGAGATGTAAATACAGAAAGTTTCTACACAGTTTTCATCTGTACAACAGGAAGATTCTCTAAGGCTGGGAAGTATTCATTAATACATTATCTTTTCTGACTCTCTTTGTATAGAAGACTGTGGTGAGAGTGCTCAAAAAAGCCCATTAAACTATAATGTTTTAGGAGTAGTCTGTATACTTTTCAGATGTGTAGTCAAAGGCCTAAGACAGGCATTTTTTGATAAATGCATTTCCAATGGGTATCTGCTCAATATTTTACAGGTTTTCTTTGTGGCTGGTGGGGGTCTTTTTTGTTTTGTTTTGTTTTGGTTTTGATTTTTTTTTTTTCACAAAGGAGAGTTATGTTCTCATGTTTTGTAGAAAAGGTGTAAAATCTGTTCTTACAGTTGCACCTTAATTCATCAATCTACTCAAGCACTAAAAAAGTTTCCTACTCTTAGCAACATATAGGTGAAAACAAACAGAAAAAAAATAGAAAATATTGTACCAATAACACAAGAATTATCTACAGTTTTTGGAAAAAAGAATACATAACAAAAGACCTATAGATGATTCCTTTATCTTATTGTTTGTTTAAACTAATATGAACTTCATTTTACCTAAAATGAAAAATAAAATGTAAATAAAGAAAAATACACTGTCAATGTCAATGTGTTAAGAGGTCAGCATTCTTGAAAAAAAAAAAATATTGTTCAAGCTCATGAAACCAAGTCTTTACTGGTCAAATTCATAAAGTATAGTATGTTTCATAACACTATACATGTCTTTATTAGCAGGGCTTTTTCTGGCAACCAGTCCCTTTTCAGAGAACTGGTAACTTTGAATCATTTAGAACCTTTCCCTACAAAAATGTGACTCTAAGCACTGAACTGTGAAAGCTCCATGTGTTACTGTGGCTTGGCACCCATGGAGCCTAATGCTAGTTGAAGAGAAAAAGCAGTATTTCTGCAGTGTTATTCATTCAGGATGTCTCATGATACTTCAAAACAAAGTAACAAAACCAAAAGTCTAAACACACACTCTGGCAAAAGCTCATCCAAAATACTGGATTTAGTCTATCCATATCATAAGGCAGAGGCTCAGATTTTTTTGTTGGTAAAAGGCTATGATTTTGGAAGTGTGTAGATGTGTAATGAATAAGAAAATTTTCTTCCTCTCAGTTTATTTTAAAAATAAGAAATTGGGCATTCCACAGACTTTGTGCTCTGTGGCGTCTGAGAAGGACAATAGAGAATTTTGAATTCATGGATTTTGAAAGAGTATAAGACCCTTGGACAATGCAAGGGACAAGATATATTAGCTGGAAATGCTTCAGGCAATCATGGAGACTCCAATCCTGAAGCAATA
This sequence comes from Cisticola juncidis, assembly GCA_013400215.1. Taxonomy (NCBI): domain Eukaryota; kingdom Metazoa; phylum Chordata; class Aves; order Passeriformes; family Cisticolidae; genus Cisticola; species Cisticola juncidis. Next base: position 90,117 of record VXBR01005242.1, read on the forward strand.
TGCTGAGTATTTTCCGTCTTAGTAAAATCTTCCTAATTGCAATTTGTATTCAGTGAAAATAACACATTGATCTTCTTATAAATCTGGAAAAAGAGAGAGAAAAAACCTGCTCAGTATCACTGAGCCTGACATTTTAAACCTGCAGATGTAAAAGAAATAATAGGAGTGGGCAGCAGTGATGAGGGAAGCCTTTTATTTGAAGGTACTTAAAGGAGGATTATTGTGACAGTTCACCCTCAATCCTTTAAAAATTATGGGAAAAAATCTGCTAGAATCAACTGAATTACAACTTAAAGGAAAAATATATATTTACAGTGGTTTAAGATTTGTTCCATACTAAAAGAAGAAAAAATATAATCCTGTAATCTCACCACAAAAATTAGTTGCTGAATCTGTATAAGTTAGACACAAATGACATATTTATTGTATAAGTGACTGCATACTTCAATTGAAATTGAAAATTTTCACTGGTGCTGAATTCATGGGACCAGATTTTCTGATGTTGTCAGTGATTGCAATTTTACTGAAAACAAGATAGTTTTGCACATCATTTTAACTCAGAAGCTATTTCTAGTAGCTTTTGCTTTTCTTTAGCATAGCATACATATATTTCCTATTGTGTGATGGGATCAGGTTGTTTGCAAATGAGATTTGTTTGGGTAATTCTTAGCTAAAGTGTGATCCCCTGGAGAATCACAGCCAAGAGTCATAATTTAGAGTAATAACTAAACTGTGCAAATTCATTCAAGTGCAAGAACATTTAGCTTTTTAAATAGCAAAATCTGTAATCAGTCTTTTGGTATATATGTTTCTAACACACCACACACATACAGAACCGTGAAGAACAATCTTCCAATTGCTTTAGTTATGTAAAACAAAATCATCAATACCTTATTTTTCTTCACAGAAAATAAAGACTAGACCCCTTTAGTTTGAAAGAAGAGAATTTGTTTCATATACTGTGATGCAAATAGCCTTCATTGACCTTGGATATGATAAACATGTGCCTAATAAGTAAACATCTAATTGATTAATGAGATGAAATTTAGCAAGCAACAATAAAATTGGGTTTCAAAGGTAGTAAAAATAGCATAACAATATAAAACAAGATTTTCTTATTTAGGCTTCTTCATTGCTCATTGTGTTAAGCCAATGCATCTGTTAGAGGGACATGTAATTCCTAGTGTGTCCACCTCCCAGTGACCTACTCTTACCCAACAATCTTGTTCCTCATTCCATTCTGCTAGAATTCTCTCATGCATAATTGTCCCAATAAAAGCCACAAAAGCTAGGTCAAGAACAGTTTTAAATTATTTTAGATTCTAATGAAGAAGAGAATAAACAACACTCTGGGGACTGAGAAACATTGTAACAAAATATTGAGGTCAATGAGTTCCTAAATTTCTATGGACCTAGACAACAACACTAAGTGACAAAGTACTTACATTATACAGACTTTGTATAGGCAGAATTCCTTCCTCTCTTTTTTCATAACACATTTCATAAGGGCATCAATAGCTTTTTGTGATCAGCAAATAACATTAGGAGAAAGAATTGGTGTCCATGAAACAATTTCTAGAGATCATGGATTTTTGTGGGTGAAGATACTGTCTATCTAAATGAAGCATGAAACTGAAAAAACAAGATTAAAAATGGATTTGAGTATTTGGACTATTAAACTGGAAGGACACTACAGGTGAACATATTTTAAAACTTGAGCAACCAAATAAAGGTTAGGCTTTTTGAGGGGATGCTGATTTTTGGTGATTTTAATGATGTTGTTTATATATAACGTACAGCAGTGATCAAAACTCCAGTAGTGTCAACACCTCTTCAGTGACAATTTTCTTTCTAAATAGGCTGCACAGAGTCTGGTGAGTTGTTAAGGAACAGCTTAATTCAGTGACTGTGATTTAAAATTTACAGAGGAGTGAAGTTATTGGCTCCCATGATATCTTTTGAAGGTTACTTTAGAAAACAGCAGTATCTACTTCTTAAACCTGATGGTTCTGCTAGTTGGAACCATATGATAATTGGAACTATCATATCACAGTTGGAATTATATTATTATGTATAATCATATATAATCATGATTATATATGATTATAATCATATAATTCTATATGATTATAGAGTCATAGAACCATCAAGGTTGGAAAAGACCTTTAAGATCATCAAGTCCAGCCACTGATGAGATCTTTGCTCTTCTCACATAGGGAGAGATGAGGCATTGCTCTTTGAGCAGACATTCTCCTACAGCCCATGCAGAAGACCACTGAAGGCAGCTGCTCCCCTGCAGCCCATGGAGGACCACAGTGCAGCAGAGATGCACATTTAGCCCATAAGAAACCCTAGGCAAGAGCAGATGGATATGTGCTAAAAGAAGATTCAGTCTGTAGAAAGCTCACTCTAGGGCAGGCTCCTGTAAGGAACAGCAGTCCATTGAAGACAAGAGGACACCTCAGGGATTAGGACATCTTTTCCTCCATTGTGTTTCTACTGCTTAGTAGAGGAGTCTGAATTCAGTATTTTTTATATTTTAAATGTCAATATTTAAAATACTGACATATAAAATTAATCAGTCATTCACTCTCATCTGCTGTAAAATAACAACTAGTACTATCATGTTATACGTGGGATGAAACAATAGATCAGACCACTTTTTACTCAGTGAATGATATGCTTCTGAATACATATAATTTATAAGGCAGCATCAGTTGCTCCTGAATCTCTTCACACCGACATAGGAGCATTTATGAACCGTTGGATCTTTGTGTTAATGATATATGACATTACCAGATACAGTACTGTGGTGATGAGGGGTGCTTCTTTGGATGGCTGCACTTTTTATGGTTTGATCCAAAATCCATTATTCTCAGTGGAACTTCCTTCATACTCAAAGGTCAACATGCTCCAAAGGGTTTTCAAGAGGAGACTGAATTACTAGGGTAGGTGTAGATTTCAGGATATTATGAAAATTTTTAAGAATTCCTAGTTAAAAAAAATCTATAAAACTTTATCAGAAGCCTTAGATGACATGGACAATTATTATCTACAAAAACACATCTAAGGTTAATCAATCTCTGCTTCAAAATAATGTCAGAGATTTTTTTTAGAATGCTTATGTATAAGCGTTTTTTAATTTTTTTTTTAAAACAAAATAGCAATTTTTTAAAATTAATAACATTGCAGTTAAAAAGCATGAATATTTACCATAAAGGTGTCAGCTAACTGAAATAAAATATCACATTATACATTCATTTTCTAAATTTTAATTTATGAATTTTACTTCAATTTCTGCTATATGCAATCATATTGTTCTTATGAACAATAAAACCAGGTCTAGATAAATGAAGGCAAATATAACAAGTGCCATTTACTGAAAATCGTATCTGCACAAGATTTCTGCCCCCTCCCCAAGTGGTTGATTGCTTTGTTTAGTTATTTATGTATGTATTATTAATTTATTTATTTAAAATTTTAAGTTCTGACATCCAAATATGCAAACTAAACTCTACAATTTTCCATTAGAACAGCAAAGATCATGTGTAGTATGAGTGTATGTGAATACAGAGGAATGGGGATAGACAAAAGTGTCTAGCTAAATTGCTAATTGTAGAAACCTAAACTGATTTTTTAAAATCCCTTTGGTTATGTTTGATTGGACATACAAATCTCATGTCATGAGATTTGATCTTCACTGGCTGACTACAGCTTTTTATGATTAAGTTTTCAGTGTACATGATTTTTAAAATGAGCTTGTCATGACTGTGCCTTATGTTCATATAAAAATGGGTGTTTCTGGGAAAATTCCACTGATAAATTTATTTGTTAGAATACGCATCAGAGGAATGGAAATTGGTGATAGTGGAGGGGGGAATCTTAATAAAGAGAATAAATTTCTGGTTTTATGATTTTCCCTTGAATATTCATAGTCCATGCTTTTGAGGTATTTACCTATCACTACCTCAAATCCTTACTTGTTTGAACTACATGAGCAAGAGGATAGAACATGATACTAGACATTTATGAAAGCAAAGGAAATATACACAATTTATCCGTCTGTTTAGGACTACAAAGCTTCTCAGACTATATTACTATAGCAAAACTTGCCAGAATAGTACAGAAAATGATTGGAAGTCCTTTTGGCTTTAACAGACTTAATGTGCTTATTGAAGTAATTTCAGTGTTCAAAAGGAACACAGTTTAAGGAAAATTGTTTTGTTTCTTAAAAATTCTTTAAGATCATTTCTTTACATTTTCTGGCTTAGTAAAAATGTCTGGGTACTAAATGTGTAAATGATCTTCCTTAAGTTGATATAAATACATAAGTCAACGTATAACTATACTTCTTGTTTTAAGATGAAGTTTTGGGGTTTTTTAACTAAAGCCAATTATATTTGTGGTGGCTTATCAGAGCAATTATATGAAGCAGCAGGCCAGTCAGTAATGACTTTTTTGTTAGGGGAGTGCTAAGAACACTTCCAGCAGAGCTCCATTACCTGGATTACAATCACAGTTTTAAATTAGGTACCAATGCAAGTAATTTAGTTTTGTTTTTGTACTTAATTGGTCATTAACTTGTTCATGCCAATAATTCTATTTCTATGCCACTCAGTCATTAAATACTCCCTGCATCTATCCAGAAGCATTCCCTCCTGCAGAAGAAACAGGAGTTTGCTGTAAAATATTTCTATGTCTGCCTGCCACCTTTATCTCTTCATGAGCAAGTTTGAATGATAAAACATTTCTTTTTCCACCATAGTACCTGTGAGGTCATGAGGTCATTAGGATAAGTCAATAGGATCCTGGTAATTGCTATTTTGGATCAAGCACTGTTTGTGTGCGTTCCAGTATCTTCTTGCTGCTGGGGACTAGAACCACATGCTCATAAAGAAGCTGAAATGAACAATTCTGCCATAATTTTACTGAGAGACGAGATTTCTTCTATTCTTGATGACTACCTTTTGTTTTATGTCCTGAAATAAGATAGTTTGTAACTTTTTGTTTTAAAGAAATAATTCTAATTCCATGCAAATGTAAATGCTCTCATTATCCGTATAAATGTTTAATCCTTTTTAAAATTCTGCTAATCTTTTAGGCCTCAGTGATATTTTTGTGGCAATGAGCTCTCTAGGTTAATTATGCATGTGCAACAAAGTATATCCTATTATCAGTTTTAAATTTAAATCCTGCCTATTTACTGCTACACACAGGAACTCTATAAATCTATATTGTGCAATTTTCTGCTCCAGGCATTTTCCTCCAGTGAGTGTATGCATGAATATAATGCCTGGAGGACTCCTTAATAGACTCTTCCCATCTCTAACTCCTCTCATCAGTGTGTTTCTCCATGAAACTAATTTTTGGATCAGTGGATTTGGTTTAGAGTGGTGTCCAAGGTAGAAAGTTAAGTGCAGACACCTACAAACATCTTAGAAAGCAAGTTAAAATGAATAAACTTTCTGTAGTAAAAACTAAAAAGATTTTTGAAGCCATAGTCAGACTAGGCAATAACCAAGGATAAATAATGAAGAAAAAATGTTATGTGATTATGCACATAACCTACGAATTAGTGTGGTTTTCTTTCCTTCCATAGTGACTGGACTACAAATCATTTTTTTAATTTAATCTAGCCTTTGAGCTAGGAAAGCTAGGTCAATTAGTTCAGGCAGTAAGTTCTAACAGCGTTTACATCCAGAGGTCCAGCTGCTCCTCCCCAAGAGACATCTATCACATTTGTTAAATTTTAAATGCAAGTTTAGTTATATTCAAATATATGCTGTGTCTAAAGACCAAGGGGATTTGTGCAAACAGGTTTTATATAAGAGACACTGTTTTGAAGGATTATTAAACTGATTAAAATTAATGTTATGAGCTCTTCCTGCTGACTTTTAACATAAGCCAAATAACATTTGAATGATTAAGTAATTCTTTATTTCTTCAGAATTCTCATTGATTTAAGAGTTTCTTATATAGTGACTTTGCAAGGTTGTTTTCATTTACCCTAGTTCAAAGGAAAAGATGAGGAAGAAGGAAAAGATGAGGAAGAAGAAAAAGATGAAGGGAGACTATTTATATAAATAGAGCAGCCAACTCTTGAAATAACAGAGAGAGGAAAGCAAGATATGCAGGTATGGGAGTCTGAAAAGCAAGATGAACAATAACATAACAATTTACAGACCCATTCCATTATTGGGCCATGCAAAACACTTGACCCAGTTCCTTGGAAGATAGAAACAGAGGTACAAGCCTTGAATCAACCAAACATCTTGGGATCAAGTCCTGAGGAGCAAATGGACTTCTTCACAAAACTGCAGTGAGTTGACCTGGATGCAAGGTAATCACCAAGACACTTGATAGCTCCCCTCCTCAGTAGTATGGTGGGGAAAGAAAATAAGGTGGAAAAAAGTCTTATGAGCCAACATACAGGCAGTTTAATAAAGCAAAGCCAAAGGCTGTGCAAGTAAGACAAAGAAAACAGAAGTTTCACTCTCTATTTCCCATTATTTTAGTACATATAGTGGCACCTCTGAAAGAAAGAGTAATTAAGCAATAATTAATTCCCAATTCCCTTCTCTGCTTTCTTCTTTCTTTTATCTTTTTTCTTTTTTCTTTTTTTTTTCTTGTTTGTTTGTTTGTTTGTTTTTTGATTTTTTTTTTGCTGAACAGACATCATAGGGTGGGGAATATCCCTCTGATGAGTTTGGGTCAGCTGTCCTGCTTATATCCCCTCCTAAGATCTTGCCCATCCTCAGCCTGCTGGTGAGGATGGAACTTTGGAGAGACAGCTCTGATGCTGTGCCAGCCCTGGCAGTGCTCAGCAGTGGCCAAGCACAGGTGCATTGCCAACACCTTTCTACCTACCAGTAAGAAGCACAACAATGTGAGGGCTGCTCTGGGGAAAGTGAACTCCATCTCAGACAGACCCAATATAGCAATATTTCAAGTCTGGCTATAGAAGGAGTAGGATTTTGTCAAGTGAAGAGTTGCTTCTTGTTCCACAGTTCAAGTACCTGAAATGTTCATTGATATTGGTCTAACAGAAGTGTAAGTTTAAGGTTTTCTTTATTTATTTATTTTTATTTATTTTTATTTTAGTTTTATTTATTTATTTTATTTTAGTAACATAGGAATATGAATTTTAATGAATTTTTAATCAGCATGACTGGCAATGGTTTGTTTAAGCTGGTGACTTAGAAATACCCAAAGACAGTCTTAGACAAGGAGGTCTGGATATTAATGGAACTTATGGATATTAATAGAAAGCTGGAATTCATAGGGACCACTAAGGACTGCGTAACTGTTAACTGTTTATTAAGGAAAAAAAAAAAGAAACAACAAAACCCAGTCCTGTATCTGCTGTGAATCCGGAGATTCAAAAAGTGTGCTTACATAATTAAGGAGTGATGAAAAGACCTCAGAATCATGAATAATACTTTTAGTCAGAAAACATTACACAGAGAAACTCACTTAAAAATTAATGAGGTATCTGAGAGATGCTGAAGTAAACAGATGTTTGGTTGATAGAATCATAGAAAAGTAAAGATTGGAAAGGACCACTGCACTGTCTTCAGTCTTTGAGGTTAGGACAAGATAATGAAGTTTATCAAATAGGAGAACAAGAGAAGATGAGAAAGTCATGAAAATAACTTCTAATGCTGCTATTAATACTCATGAAGAGAGAAATGTTGCATAAGGGAATAAGGGCACAGTGGCAGATAGAGAGTGTCAGTTACAAAAAAGGAAAAAAATGGAAAAGTACCCAAGAGTTTTGGTCTTGGGTGTTCAGGTGACCAAAAAGACCAATGACATCACAGCTTGCATCAGAAATAGTCTGGTCAGAAGGATTATGGAAAAGATTTTCTCCCTGTACTCAACACTGGTGAGGCCACACCTCAAGTCCTGTGTCCTGTTTTAGGCCCCTCACTACAAGAAGGACATGGAGATGCTGGAGCAAGTCCAGAGAAGGGCAACAAAGATGATGAAGAGTCTAGAGCACAAGTCTGATGAGAAGTAGCTGAGAGAGCTGGGATTGTTTAGTCAGGAAAAAAGGAGACTCAGGGGAGACTTTATCACTCTACAGCTGCCTGAGATGAGGTTGTAAAGTGGGTGTTGGTCTCTTCTCCAAAGTAACAAGCAAAAGGATAAGCAGAAATGGCCTCAAGTTATGCCATTTTAGGAGGTTTATGTTGGATAGAAGAAAAAAAAATCATTACTGTAAGGGTAGTCAGGCATTGGAATGGACTGTCCAAGAAAGGGCTGAAGTCACCAATCCTGGAGGTGTTTAAATGATGTATAGATGTATCACTTAGGGATATGGTTTAATGGTGGACTCAGAAGTGCTGGATTAACAGTTGGAGTTGATCTTAGAAGTCAGAGGTCTTTCCCAACCTAAATAGTTCTGTGTTTGTCTGTGGGGCACTCAGGGACATTAGCAGTGGACTGGACAGTATTCAGTTAATATTTGAACTCCATGATCTTGAAGATCTTCTCCAACACAAATGATTCTATGATTCATAAATATGGATGCAATATATTAATATATTTTATGAAATGGTGACTGGGAAGAAAGACAATACCACCATTAAGAGCCTCAGGAGTGATAATAAGACAGAGAAGGTGGCTGGCAAGAAAGCTTCATTTTTTGTTAACATAAGATATTCAGAAAAGTGAAAGGAAGAACTTGCAATGCTAATATAAGCTCTATAAAGGGATAGCGGAATGGCAACAGAAGCCAAGAACAATAGAAAGGACTGCATGTATGAAATGCATTATCTCATCAGACAGACAGAAACAAAAGAAAAAGAACTGAGAAACAGCACTCTATAAACTATAAATGAAATCACCAAACAGTTATACAAAGGAAGCAAAGGTATCACTAAAACTTAAGGAGTCAAAGATAATGCTGGGGAAATACCATAAAAACGGTTCTGCTGGAGGTAGAAAAGTTAGTTGCTTAGAAATGTTTCCTATGATGCCCTGGTCTCTCTCTCTTTCTTTCTCTCTCTCTCTCTCTCTCTCTCTCTCTATATATATATATATCCATTAGAAGTCAATGATAAGATCCAGACCACAAAACTCTGTCTGTTTCTAGAAAAATGTCATTCAAAACTTATATCTATATCAACTATAAAGTATTGAAGGAATTAATAGTATATCATTTGTTGAAAAGGTTGAAAACTGGTGTTTTAGTTCACCAATATTTGATGGAGTAACAGGGCAGTTGTCAATAAATATATGGAGATAAACTGAGGGACATAATTAGTCTACAAGACAATTCTAGAATAAGAATTAAATGGGATAGAATGTCAATTGATATAGTTAACATAAAAATAAGATTATTAAAGACATTTCACCAGTGACACCCCAGAATAAGCAATTATTGCTATGGTTATTATCATGCAAAATAAACCATTCAACTTGGCTTAAATATTTGGGAATTTGATTATGTTAGGGGATTTTTTCTTAAGAAATGTGGAGACTTAATGAGGTGGGAGGTGCTAAGAAATGTTATTTGTTCAGAGTCCAAGTTAGTGAGAAAATAAAAGCACAAAAATGGCCAAGCTGACAATGAACAAAATCAGTAGACTAAGAACCTGTTGTCAATCATCAGAAATTATATTCAAAGTTATAGAAGAAAGGTCAAGAACACAGAAATAAATGTAGTTGTCCGCAGAAAACATGTAAAACATTTGCTAAATAATCTACATGATAATTGTATACAAGTAATTAACTCCAGTCAAAGACTCAATTCCAATTCACCAAATGCACTTGGCTTGCTTTAATGCCTAGAAGTATTTCAGAAAAGACTCAATCACAACAAAGGAAGGGAATGTGTATGTGTAAAAGGAAAAAACAGAAAGGTTTTTTTTTTTTTTTAAATCATCAATACAAATATTTCAAGACTATTCAAAATTTCTGTTTTGGACATGCAATTTCATCTGAAAAACTCGAGGTATCTGAAGAAAAAGCATCCAAGATTCATTTTAGTTCTTCTTACTTGAACTAACATTTTGCTATTTTTAACTCATGGTGCACAGCATAACTTGAAAAGTAATGAATTTAAGGACTTATGTTTCAGTTAGGGATAAAAAAAGCAAGGAAAAAAAATCAAACAACATTGTCCTTGCCCTTGAGGTTAGTTGGAAAAAGACTTTGTATGTGGTGAGCCATACATTTTGATTTTGTTGAATGCATGTTGCCTGGTATTCCAAAATAATGGTGGTGCCTTTATTCTGCTAAATGAGGAAAATACAAGCAAGGAGGGAGCATATTTCTAACAGGAAGTTAGTTTTTCAGAGCCACAGATCTGGGTTCCAGGGACACACTAAACTTTTCAGGACAGAGGTCCTTGTGGAATAGCTACCCTCCCTTACCCAGATGCATATAATATGTGAGGTTACATGGGCAGCAACAGGAGTGTCCACCTCTAAAGTGGGGAGATGAAGGACAATGGACATGATTGTTCTGACACAGGCAGAGCACCTGTGAAAGAGAAGACAGGTAGAAAAATATCTTATTTTCAAGATTTTGCTGAGGGAAGAGACAGTAAGGACATGGAGGAAGAGGAGGCTGAGGAGCTAAACATCAATGTGATGAACTACCACTATCTTTCCACCACTCTCAAGAGCTGACTGCATCTCATTAGGTTATCATTCTTTTTTAAGTGTCAGTTTATTTTAAGCAATGCAATACCCAATATTTTCCTGTCTTCAAACACTGAACTATTGTTTCTCAAATTTAACAAGATCATCCAAAGTGATCAAGACATAGCATAATCTATTTGTTGAATACTTTCAAATCAAAATCAATTTATTGCAGCAACCATTTGCCTTAAATTTACAGTATTTTTTACCTTACCAAGAAAGGACTGAAGAGTCAGTCAAATAACTTATGTCTTTTTTTTTTTTTTTTTTTTTTTTTTTTTAANGTTAAACTTCAGTTTAACTGAAAAACTTGAAAAACTGGGAACAATTTTTCATAACCAACATCTTACAAGAGATGGGGACAATTTTTCATAACCAACATCTTACAAGAAAAAGTAGGTTTTTCAAGCAATCCTCAATGAAAAAATTGAATTCTATGGACAAAATTGCATATTTTGTGAAAATTGCAGTCCATCTATTGGTTTTAGAAACTTCCTTAATATTTGTGAACTCCTGTAACCACTAGATAGTATTAATACCTAATAATCAAAGAATAGTGTTTAACTCTGTCAGAGAAACATGGGAAAAAGAGTAGATTTAAAGTAAAAAGCTCAAGACAGAAGATAGTGAAAGACCCTTGTCAAGGTTTTGCTGTTCTTTCAAAAATGTGTGAATTCTAGGCTAGGATTTGGTATTGCTTTTTGTAATTCCTCTTCTGACACAATCAGAGATGTCTTCAGAAGTGTGACAGGACTTAGACATTAAATGTCTAAAGATGTTTTTGTAAACATGAATTGGCTGAAAGGAGGACAAAATACTTCATCTCAATCCCCTAAACACATTGAACCTATTTGCCCAGGCATAAACTGAGGAAACTGGTTATGTCATTTGAATGTCTCCTCACTTTTTTCTTATCTCATATAATTTTTCTCTAAAAAACTTAGGATACACTTGTAATATCAGTAAATCAATTATTATATTAATTCTCTGGGAACACAGAATCATAGTTTCAGCTGGTGTGGGTCTGATGAAGCCAGTAGAGGTTTTATTATTGTTTATTATTGCCAGTGTGGAATAGCTGAAGCTATGTAAGAGGTGGACTAATTGCTACTTAGGGGTATGTCAGGAGAGAACAGGGACCATACAGCCAATCCATCTGTCACAGAGCACTTGAGTAAAGGATAAACTCATGGTTTAACAACCTCTAGTTTGTACTAACAGAAATCCATACTGGCATAAATGTTGAATTATATTTTTATTTGTGTGGAAGCTAATAATACAGAATCAAAATACACCTCAGATTTGTTGTACAGTTTTTGTTTAGGGTCTCCAAAAAGAAGCATACATCTTCCTATGAACAATAAAATTATTAAAATCAGTGAACAAAATCAAAGACTGAGCTCTTAAAAATAAGCTATATACTTAATAGCACCCTGGGATTATTTTCCACATCAAAGTTCAAAGAATTTAAAGAAAGATGCATGTTGTAATATCTAGACTATTAATTAAAACAGCAACTGATTACCTTGATGCCATTGCTGTTCCTTTTTCTTCATTTTCCATCACTATATGTTAATCTAACTTTCTTTTTCCCAGTTTTGAACCCAATTGGATTAGGTTTTTAGAGAAAATATTCCATTCTTTCCAGGAAAATAAAAATACTTGAGAATATTTATCTTTGTGTATATCTTCCATATGTTCTGTACCTATAATTAGAGTTTTGAAAAGCTAACCTTTTTAATAATAAATAAGGTATGTCAAGGAAATGACATATGATTCAGCTTAAAGATAATGAATAATTATGAATGATACTAATGATCCCTTAATGTTAATGTCATTCTGCTAATTTAATATGGCAATTAATTTCGCACATGAAACACATGCAGGTGCTTTGAATAATTTTTAAAAAAGCTTAATTTCCTAACTCTCTTGATAGTTTTGCAAATTTAGAATTAATATTGAGTAACTTTCATAGTAATTTTTAGTTTAATATATTATCACTACAACAACTTAATGGTTGGAGAACAGCCTCACATTAATACTATTTATGGCTATATGCATTAATTATATTTAGGATGATTTCTGTGGGTAAACTTACTCCACTGATGGTCTTAAATTAACAAAATCATAACATGGCTCATTTCCTACATAAATTATGTGTCATGATTTGCTATTTTTGTGAGAATATTGACTTTGAGGACTTGGCAAACATCTTGAGGACCCATCATCAGTGTTGTTTTCAAACTGAATGGCCACTGATAGACAAACTGTTTTATGTGGAAATGTATCTCAAGCTGCAATTTCATGGACAGTATTATGCCCTTGCTCAAAGCAAGGTCAAATAGGCTATTGTCTGTAGCTGAAGTTCGTAACAGGTGTTTACAATAGTAACTTTCTTTAGGCCACCTAAAAAAAGAAGTATACAACTCCAACTTTAATTGAATTTAGAAAAAGTAATCATTGTATAATCTTGTCACTTTGAATAAAAACACTGTCTTATTCAAAAGGATAGACAAAACTCTCTATGCATTTACTGTCGTGTTCAGCAGTAGTTACTAAGTGTGAAATGTTTGATAAAATAAATTGTGCCTATTGCTACATGACATATTGAAAGGTAGATGTGCACCACCTGTACATACCCATCTTCTTTTGGGGTAATACTGCTGCAAAGATATTACCAAGGAACAATACTTTCTTCAGAGATGAGATTCCTTTTCCAGCTGACTTGGCAAATCACTCTTTCTACACTCCATCTTACCCATCCACTATGCCCATACCAGCATTAGATAGTTTATACTAGGTAGTTATCTAGATTAGGAGAGATAAAAAAATTTATACATTCATGGTGCATTAAGAGTCACTTTACTCTTTGTTGTGTATACTTTGTTGTTCAGTAGTCATCAATTTGCTTACCTATCTTTGTGAATATACTTTGTCCAAAACCTGCTGTGACATTTCATTCATGCCAGTCTTCTAAATCTTTTCTACATCACCCCAACAAAACCTTTTAGTATAGTCAAACTGAGACTAACAAGGTTTGTAAAATGCTATACTAAGGCTCTAAAAACAGGAATGGGTTTCTTTCTGTTGTAGAGTGTTTCATCCTGTTACCCCCTGCATGATATCTCATCTTGGCCTTTTTTTTAGGGAAACAAGAAAAGCTAAGTTTATTTTAGCCTGTATGTATTCTCGTTTCCCTAGAAATTGTCCCTCATCCTACACAGAAGTCTATACCATATTGTATTAATTTTCCTCCCAAGTGCATATCTTTTATCTTCACTGACTGTAGAGGATCTATATGATTTACCAACACTATTTTTGATATCTAAGGTTATCTAGGAAAATTTCAATCATGTTATTGATCTTGCCACTATGTTGCATCTATCTGACAATTCATAAGATATTGTCCATTAATATATTTATTGATTTTAATATATTAATGCTTTTTATTATAACATTTATTAAATGTCATGACATTGATTTCAACTTTGTACTGTAAAGGGTCAGGCTATGTTTTAGAATGTTTAATAGATAAATTGATCCTAAAAAAAGTGATGATCTTAGTCATCCTTGTTCTTTAGATATCTTTAAAAAGAGATTCTTTAGCTGACAGAAAGAAGAATTGAATTCTGTTTTACCTTATTTATGTTCAACTACTTGATTACAGGCTTAAAATCAAAGGGAGACTTGAATATGAAATTCATATTTGTGCTTGACTTTGAAATTTTTTATAGAAGTCACTGTGAAAGAAACAATAGGGAATATCACAAGGAAAAGCTAAAGTCACTCTCTTGACTCTAAAATATTCAAACAACCTAAGGCTATAAACCTTATTTTTTTCTTAATGTGAAAGAAGAATTATGCAATGCTGTTATAACATAGGCTTTCTTAAACATGTATTCAAAATTAAGTAACTGAATGCTGGCCCCAAGTGTTAAAACAATCTAAAATCTTAGGAGATTTTGGACCATGAAAAGTAATTTCTTTACTTTTTAGATTGTAAAATTTCTGCATTTTTAAGCCTGAATTTTCATGGTGATATTTTCATTTTGCATAGATATGAAAAATCTCATACATATGAAAGCATGAAACAACTTCCCATAGTGTAGAGACTATCAGTTAACTTACTGAACTTCAGGTAAATAGCTTGAGGAAGAAACAATTCAACAGGGCTGAGACAGTTTTATCTTCAAATCCAATTATTGGCCTATTTTATATTAAGAGAAACATAATTATGAGTTGCAGATCATGCACTCATATCACAATGTCTAACATTGAGACATCATTTGCATTGCATATGATAATGTCCTTTCACATTTTTTCTATAAAATCTAAAGGATAATCAAAATGCAGAAAAGGAAAGGAAGTCCACATCTCCAGACTTGAAGCAGTAGTCTTTCATCATGCCATACAGGAGCAATCAAGCATTCTGTACAATGAACAGAAAGCTGGTGGAAGACCTTACTCCTTGTCAAAGCTTGATTTAAATACAGGTTATGATTTTCCTCACAAAAAAGAGGAAATAAAAGGTAAATCAAGACATTTAAATCTTGCACAAATATCATATTAGTCATTGTTTAGTCTCGTGTTTGACAGAAACATAAGTGTTTAAATAACATAGATCTGTGATAAACTTAGAGGGACCTCACTGAACATGCTTGAGATTCCTGCCCTTCTGGGTGAAAGATTAAAGTACAGTGGTAAACTACTCCTAGGTGAATCCCTGAAGTACAGATGAAGACATCAGGTCTGGTTTTCCTCTAGAATAGACTGAGTTCTGCAGTGCCTGCATTGTATTTTTTTGCTTCTGCACAGATGTTTGGCATCCAATGGTTGTCGAGGTAACAAAAACAAATTTACTCCTTGTATTTAATTTGTGGTTTTGTGGTTGTTTCTGCCTGACACTGGGGAATGTCTCAAACCCCTTTTCCTGCTATGAGGTAGAGTAACCCCCAAGAAGACATATCCATGGATGAGGAATCCTGAGAATGACATTTCTGATTGGCTGTTAATGAAGACAGTTTACACCAGAGATGCATATCTTTAGGTTGATTTAATTCCAATTAACTTAGACATCTGAAACTAACTCTGTATTGTAGTTAACAAAACTGTTTTCATATTAATGGAAAGAAACAGACCTTTAAGAGGTTGTGATAATCCATTTTCAGAGAGACATTTAAGGCAACAGGAGTCATCTTTAGCTTGTGCCTCTATTGATAGTTTAACAAAAAATGAGTGCAAACCAGATAATTATCCTTTGGTTCTCTACAATTATTGAGGTAAAAACCTATATTAGATGTTTAGCCATCTGAACAAGTGTCCTTGTTTGTCTTATTGTTTCTCTTGGTATCAATAGCTACTTTTGATGATGTGTAATATTCAGGGAAATCTGTTCAGAAGAAAAGAGCAGTTCAGAACAAAACTCCTTGCACTGCCTTCTTGTATGTGGGTTAGAACTCTCTTGTTAGAAAAAAAAAAAAAAGGGATTTAGGGTCTTTTGCAGATGGTATTTATCTGTCACATTGATGTGTCTTGAGGAAAAAAAACAAACTTGGACATTTATGTAACATACAAACTTGACTTTTTTTAGCTTTGTAGTGATTGTCTTTTATGTGTGTCTGCAAGTTCTAGGTGAATAGATTGTAAGATGTTGTGCACGGGGGCTGTAGGCCCCTAGTATGGTTGAGTTACACATGAGAGATTTGGTGCTGCCAGAGAGCAAATGAATAATTCTACTGATGGACCCTGTACCACACTTCCAAGGATATCATTTGAAGAACAATTGTTCTCCCTAGCAGCTTAAGTTTTCCTATTCTGAGAACCCCATAAATTTTAATGTTTTTAGCACATTTTAGCACAAAAATACATTTAGCAGATAATTATATACTACTTGGCAGGAATTTCCACTCTGAAGTTGCACTATTAGGACAGCACGCTTTCATTTGGTTTAATCGCATCACTGCTACTACAAAAGGTCAAAATGGAGCAAAACATCTCTTCTATTGCTCCATATTCCTGACACATTTGTCCATTAAAAAGCCAGCATGCAGGAGAATGCTCTTTTTGTGTTATGGAACAGACCTGTTAAATTGCAGATATTACAGCTAGTGAAAATACAATATTTTCTCCAGAACATCTCAGTGTACATGTATTTCTTCTCTTTAATTTGATAAAGAAAGCACTGAAAGAGTTGAGGGTCATAATTAGGATGTTGTTGTTTTGTTGTTGCTGTTTTTAGGTTTTTTTTGTGATACAGTAATATCTATTTTCTAGAGTTTTGATATTTGGAATGCATTTTCAAACCTCATTAAAAAATAGCCCCCAATTTTCCTAGTTTGTTCATATTCAACATATTTAATATACATAGAGCTATCAATAGATGTGAAAAGCACAATAGAATAAGAAAGTACTATGCAATTATAAAGGTAATGAATGCTAGAAGAGCTTTTCAAAATACCAGAGAATAGTATATCCAGCATTTTAATACTAATTACATTCTTCTGGCTTCACATTTTAGACCTTAACAGTATGTATATGTACAGACAGTAGTTCTGCAATGTTTGTGACATGTAACCTTGTATTACATCTCTTTCTTTCCCAGCATCTGTCTTAGAATAACTTAATGAAAAGCTTACAGATGACACAGCCCCAGACAGTTTATCAAATTATGTTCAGAATCAGGTCAAGATGTCCTGGAATACAAAGCCCATCACATTTCTAAGGTTATAAATGTGTATATATATATATATATATATATATATATTCAACTGTTATCCAGCACATAGCATGATTTTCATAAGACTGAAGACATTGAAAACTTTTATGTGGTGATGGCTGATTCAACACGGTATAAATAAGTTACAGTCTCTGGAACCACAGATGGAGACTACTGAAGAGAACCTACAGCACTGGAAAATCTACTTTTACATCCCACTGTTCTCCCTTTGCCTCCTCCAGTGTTCTGATTTGGGTCTTCATCTGTTTTAGATACATATTATTTAATTGAAGCATGGTTATTTCAGATGAGAAAATAACTATTTTTGAGGAAACTTTTATTTCACCCCAGAGGAAAGAAATAATTTACCTGTACATTCTGGAACTGTAATACAAGGGAGGAACTATCACTATTGGTGAGTAAAGAATGCCCTACAAAAAGAAGTTTCAAATTCAGATGTCCGTTTGCATAAGGAGAGGGCTTGGGTTCTTTTGGAAACCCCAGTAACTTTGGATAATGTAGCTAAGGATATATGGTTTCAGCTTCTCAGGAATTTATAATTTTCCCTTTGGTTTTATATGTACATGGAATATGGTGAATGTCTATGCCTGGTTTTATTGCATATTGTCTCTGGAGTTACTGGCTTCATTGTATAATTTTAACTTTATTTTCTGGTTAGTATAAAAACATCAGAGAAGACATTTGGTTATTTCTTTACATAAAGCTGTGTTCACTATCAGAGTAGCTAGAATTTACAGACAAATATGAAGTACAATTTCAATAAAGATATTTTATTGCTTTTTCCTTTGCCAAATGGTTGTAGCTGAACGAAATACATGTAGCATATGAAATACACTCCTCAGTGATATTAGACTTCAAACTACCTCATGATTTGGAGAACAAATCCCAGCACAGAACTGCTTCATTGAAGGAAAACCAAATCTTTCTTTGGATATTTTAGCAATTGTATATTGAAACATGCACTTTGCACCTAGCAAATCAATCCTTCTGGGGCTTATAGTGAAGATGAAAAGGGAAGAATTTAAAGATAGTTAAAGAGTGAATGTAAAGCGCATAGCTTGCCTTGCATAAATATTATGGGAGAGAATACTGTTCTCTCTGTAATAATAGCACATCTTGAAAAATGGCTTCTAAAATTACATAGGTCTTTGTTACTGGCCATTTCCTTCAAACAGATGCATTTTAAGTAGTTTTACTTAGTTAAACTCGTCACTGAGTTTTTTACATTTTCTTAAATGAAGTTTTTAGCTCAAAATAGCAAGATCCTTCTGTACACTACCGAAAGAGATGTGCCACTAACCTGGCACTCTGATGTGTAAATGAGACTCAATGAACAACAGTAAAGTATGTGTGATATCTGTAGGATATATGTGGGCAGAAGACAGTTACATAAGGCCATTTGGAAGGGAAATATTAGTAAAGTGTAGGCATAAACTGAGACAGCTTTGTCACTACCTATGTAACTGAAAATTATGATAGTAAAAAATAACTAACACAATTAAACAAGGCTACATTCAGATATGCAGCTGCTACATCTCCCATGGGTGTTCTACACCTCGTGCACACCTCAAAAAACACATGAAGCTGGTTTCAATGGCTCCTTTGGCTTATGGCCACTCTTCTTCACTAGAAAAGCTGGAATATTCTTTAATAATCTAGTCCACAAATCCTGCCTGTCATCTGTAAAGCTGTGGACTCACTCAGCGTGGGTTTTGGCTTTTTAGTACCCTGAGGCAGGTGCACAGGAAGAACATGAAAACATTCTTGAGTTCAAACAAAAAACTTTTACCGGAAACGTTAGAAAATAATGATACTTGTCAAACTTTAAAGCAACATTCCATTCAAATAAAGCATTTCACAAGACACTGACTTAGCTAACTCTAACCCAACCAACTTTAAGTTACTCAGATTTTGAGTAGCAGAAATTAGGAGAAGAAAGAATGAGAAAAAGAGAGAGGGAGAAAAGAGAGAGGGGGCAGAGAAAGAATAATAATCACTGCTTTAATTCCAGCACTATCTTAGCTGCTATAAAATAAAAAGGATGTATTGTGCCCATGTATGCCTTTGTGCAACTGCTTTTATCTGTTTTGGTCTCCTTGGGCCCTCCAGGTGGCCCTTCTGGTGTGCCAGTAGCTGATAGCCATTCTGGGCTGGGCTCGAGTGTCCAAGGTGGGCTGAGGAGCAGTGCACCATGCCATTCTTTGCAGAGCTTGTCATGGCCCACCCCTCCACACACACACACTTCTGTTGTTCTGAGCCAGTAATAATTTTTTCTGTCTCTCAAACCAACTTTTATAACTTCTCGGTGCATGTTCTCTTTCTCTTATTGTATTTCTCAGGGTCATGTTAGAAATTTATTCTCCTTTTCCTTCTCTACGTTTTGTCTTTTGGACCTGAATCTGTGGCTAACAGGAATTTGTGCCATCTGAAAACTATCTCCTATAGCTATCACTGTAGACTTTAAACAGTTTGACTTTTTGAAATTAGTATTTTTATGTCCAATATCCATTATATATCTAGTGATTTATCAATATGATGTTATAAGTTTCAGAATAAGACTTTGCAGAATCATTTACTGTCTGCATTAGAGAATTCTTCTGGAAAAAAAAATAAAAAAGGTTTTGTCAGTTATCCCTGTGGGTTTCTTTAATTTAATCAAAGCACTAGGGGTCTCTTAATATGTGATACCACGTTGATTCTTCACATCTGTACACCAACTCATCACCATGTCCCCTTTTCTGGATTAGGGAATGAACAGAAACTCCTGAGACAGTCACACCATTACCAACCCATTTGAAATCCCACTCCTCTCCCATTTCCCTCTGCTTGTCAGTGTCAAATATCATCACACTAAGATGTATGGATTGGCTACTTGTTAATGCATCCAACATGTCACATGGGGATAAGATCATAGTGATCATATTTGCTTGTCAATGAGCAATATTCCTTGCAGAATCCAAAAGGAATGACATTTTGCATACCACATCTGAAATCCTTTTAAGAGAGACAAAAAAAAGCAGTTACCAATATTCAGTAGCATAAATCATAAATCGCTTTAACTTTTTATTAGTTAAATATTAGCCAGGCTGATATCTTATTTGCTAAGTTATCCTGTTTCTTTTTTAAAGGGTTATTACAGCATTGGCTTTCTTCTCATTCTGTGATTTCCTCAGTGCTGTAACATTAACTAAAAAACAGTGTTAGTGAGTCAGTGTACTACTCAGACACCATTGCTGGTTTTGGAAGTACTGTTAGAGCTTTTCTTGACTTCCTGAATATTTTGACATCTAAAGTTTCTTTATCAATGACATATAAAAAAATTAAAAAGAAATTTTTATTTTTAGATATTAAATGAGCATTAGAAATCATAGTAACACTAGTGAAGTTCATCAAACGCATTGGCTTCAACACTTTCTAGATCATATTTGAAAACTGAATTTTTATTCTTCTGCTCTTATTTTAACTCAGGTCTTGACTTCACACTGATGTAAAATCACTTCATATCTACTATGATAATATAAAAGTTCAAGTGTGACAGATTTTATGCTAAGGTAAAGCAATTTAATTAAAAGAAATATGTAGTGCAAGGTTTTTAAACCCATCTTAACCCATATTTAAATACAGAAAGAATGTGTATCTCCAGAATACTCCATTCCTAAAGTAAACTGCAAGAACTTGGTGAAGTTATACAAATTTTAGTACCATTTTGAGAAAATTCTCGATAAATCCAAAACATACAGAGGCTCTTTTCATGCCTAAAAGAGGAATTTCAAGTAATTATTATTTAAGTAAAAAATATTTTACGCTTTTCCTTAAGACTATGTTAATTTCTACAGCCTTTAATAAGAAAGGGTTTGCACAATATACTCCTCAAGAAGACTTATTGTTTTGGAATATTTCTTCTTCTTTTAGAGTGTTATTCATTGTTCATCTTGGGAAAATCACAGGTTTACTATAACAGGAAAATCTTTCTTTCTTTTGCTGTTAATTTCTTGGTAGGAATTAATATCCTTATTTTACAAATGAGAACCGTGATTTAGAGTCTGTTGTCCAACACATCTAAAGGAACTTAGCAAAGTTTTCACATTCAGGAAATGATTGAAGAAGCCGTAAGTTATGTCACTGGCTTGGCACTAGGTAAAGATCAGTGATGCAATGAATGCCAGCCAAGTGTTTTCACTGAGTGACAGGTGACAACAACAGAATAACAAAAAATATCTTGGCAAATACACAATAATTAAATATGTGGCAAAACTCTAAATTGCTACCTTTGTAGGCAGTGTGATTAGTTAGGTATGTATTGTGAATATTTTGTGAAAGTGAAAATTAAAAGATTAAATTGTAGTTCAATTGAATTTTCTAAACAATAAGCAATTAGGCTGATTATCAATAAATATCTTGGCCCTATTAGGCATGTGATATGTTAGAAAATGTGAATGAGTTTGGTCAAAATGTCATATGTTACAGATTGCATGTACACTTATTTTCTTCTCTATGTAAACTCTCTGCCATAATGAAACAGAAAGTGTTTTTTTGCCAAGCATTATTATAATTTCCTTCCCAAATAAATAAAGAGGGATAAAAAAAGGACAGAGATGGGGAGAAAGAAGAAATTAAAAAGAAATATATTTCCCCCTTTCAAACCTGATGCAGCATGTCTGGTAGCAAAGCTAAGGGCTAAAAATATGGTGAGTGGAATTTGATTTAAAATATAAGATGACAGCTAATACAGTGTAAATATACCTGAGAATGTTAAAATAGCCTAGTATTTCACAAAATAACACCTAGAGAACTAATACTAAAAGGAACTTTGGTAAACTTAATGAAGACAGGGAAAGGTAGTCTAATACATATTTTGATGAATGGCTCCCAAATCAAAAATCAGTGGGAAAATCTTGTTTCACTGAAAAATCTATGCTGAATTGACTAATTTCTTCATCTTAAAAAAAGAGGAAAATTCACAATTTTACTGGTTAGACAAGTGCTTAAATATTTGCTTTCTAGGAAACAGGAAGCACAGAGTCAGGTGTGTTATCCAGACTCTTTCAAAAATGGATTAGACTTGACACCATCCATATCTTAATTGAAGATATTTTTTTCCCCCAAAGAATAGGGAAAAAAAAGCAGGGACATCTTCAGTTAGACCAGGTTGCTCATGGTCCCCCATCCATCTTGCCTTAAACATTTCCAGGGTCATCCACAGCTTCTCTGGGCAACATGTTGCACTGGATGATGAAGCTGAGGAACACACTCTATTTTGGTGTCTAAAATGCCTAATAAATTATTTTGTGGGCAATATGTGGTTGCCTGAAGATAGTGTTCTATCACTTGAAATGCTAACCGAGACATGGGAGTACCTAGAGTGTGATATCAGGACTTTTAGAAAGCGTGCCCTTCTGGAGGTGTTCAAGAGGCATCTGGATCTGGTGCTGGGTGATATGGATGCTGGTTTAGGTGTTGCAGTAGATTGTTGGACTGGATAATCTTGACGGTCTCTTCCAGACTTGATGATCCTCTGATTTTATGGTTCTATGATTCTGGGATCTTCCCACCTGAGTAGTGATCCAAGAAAAGGGATAAAAAACTAAGGAGTGTAGTATGTCAATTTTAATTGCATCATTATTACTATTAAACTTTTTCTGCATTAATGCCTTCTTTCTGTAATAATCACTTTTAATTAAAAATAATTCTTGATCAAGATAAGTCCACATGGAATGGGCCT
The DNA here is from genome assembly GCA_013400215.1 of Cisticola juncidis. Taxonomy (NCBI): domain Eukaryota; kingdom Metazoa; phylum Chordata; class Aves; order Passeriformes; family Cisticolidae; genus Cisticola; species Cisticola juncidis. Next base: position 113,224 of record VXBR01005242.1, read on the forward strand.
GACAACCTGTAGTCCTGAGCCCTTGCAAACTCAGTAGAGAGCTTATGGACTTGTCAAAGTGGAAACATGATATTACATGGCTACAGAAATATAGGTCAGGATTCTACCCATGACCTGTCTCTAATCCATTGAGCAGAAACTAAAAATTGAGCCTAATTCACCAGCACTTGTGGACTGCTCTGATAATGCAGAATAATGAAGAAATGATTATTCAGGCTTCCATGAAGGTCCTTTAACTGGATTGCAAGTTGAAGAGGTTGAAGCAAGCAGTGTGCTGGTAGCTCTGACTTGCATGTACCAGACACAAAATAAATTACTCATAAAAACCTATGAATATCGTCAAATAACCCTAGTGCAAACATGTTTCAGGTGCTGACTCAACACCAGATTTTTCATTGAAAACTCAGTCTTTGTTGAGGACAGATATCAAAAAGAACATATAATTTTATTTCAGTTTGGCAAAGTGCTGAAGTGATGGGTTATTTAATCTGTATTTTTCCAGATATGACTGTTGAATAATTTCTGGAAAGCTGTGTTCCTTGGTAGTCCCAGCACGCTCTACTGAGGCAGACAAGCACAATCGCATTTTCACAACTTTATACGACTCAAGCCACCAGATATATTGCAATGAGACTCCTGCCATAAAATACAGGGGGGAAATTGCCTTGTGTTCTGCTTTTTGTATGAAGAAATAAGAACACCTATAAACATCTTGAAATAACAAATTAAGAAAAATAGATTGCCTTATAAAATATTCATGCAGTCCTTTCACAAGAAGACAAGTCAGTGATTTGCAGAAATTAAAAAGAATTCATATTCCTGAATAATAATAATAAAAGACAAGCATAGACATTTACTCTATAGATGCTTCACTGTAAAAAACTACATCACTCTCCCTTCCAAAAGTTGCTCCTAGCAATATGGTAATGAACCAATCTGGAGGCCAAAAGTAACAGTCCTTTAGTCATGGTGTCACAGGAAATAGGAGAACTTAGGCTAAACTTGTACATCTGTGTCTTTCATGTTTTAAATCCAGTATCCTATTACACAAATACATGAATCTGAAAATGGAAAATCTGCTAGAATTATATAGAATAGAAAGGAAAACCTTTGAAATTAAATGATGCAGAGCTTCCAAACAAAGCTTAACTACTCATATTAAGAATAGGAAAAAAAAGTATTATCTAGCACTGTTTTAGGAATGACAATTTCTAATAAGTTTATAAGAGTGATTAAAAAAATGCGTGAAGATCTTTTAACTCTCTTTTGTCACTTTCTTCTACTGTTAATAAAAAGTGATCTTGGTCTAGACAAACTTTTTTCCCCCATAATCAGGATGTAATAGTCTACTAAATGCAGAATAGAGCTGAGTGTGAAGAAAGGAACCTAACTATAAAAAAGGAAAGGTAAGATCTCACACTCTCTGAAAATAATCTGTAAAGTCTTTGTATTTTAGTTGTATTTGTTTGATAATTAAAGAAAATATGATCATGTTAAAATTTTGCTAGGTATCACATCCTGAGTCAGATTAATAGCTTCAATTTCGCCAGCCTTAGGACAAAGGGAAGAGTTATAGCAGTTCTTTGGAAGATCCATGAGAGGATCATCCTGGTTAGATGAATATGTTATTTGTGGCTTGTTGACAAAGCTAAAAAGTTTTTGAAGTCTCAAAGTCTTTTAGATTTTTTTTATTGGTTTGGTCCTTTGGATTGACATAGGTGGATGGAACAGTTAATGGAAAAACCCACAAAGCCATTGAATATAATATGGACTGCACTACAGATAGTTCATAAATGAATATTTGAGTCCAGGTTGTTATGTGTATATCCATAAATTTACTGGTTTACACAGTTCTATGAATTTTTTAAAACTTAATAACACTTTTAATAAGGCTTTAATAAAAAAAAAAAAAANCGAATTTTCCATTTTGTGTAATATCAGCTTTAAATAATATTCTATTAACTGTTCTTCCAATCAACCTACTTCAATGTGCTGACCTTTCCCGTTTACATTTTTTTAAAATTATGTTTCAAGATAATGGGAAATGAAATATCAAAAGTTGTGGCCACTGCTTAAAAATTGAATACCTTTTCTGACTTTAGTAAAGAAAATGTCACATGATTAGGTGTACTACTCCATCATTCAAAATCACTTGATTTATACTTTTGTTCATTTATTTATGTCTTGGATGACTTATAAATGACACCTCAGTGTCCATTTGAGGAAAGGCCGTTGTTTCTTCATAATTTCTTTACTGGAAATTTACCTTGTTATATAATTTTTCCCTTAATGAAAGGAAGGGAGAAAAAAGATTAAAATCTCAGAGGAAATCACAAAAATGTCTTATTATAGTCTTATTAACCAAACCATGGAGAAAAAACACTGGTTATCCTGATAAACTGTAATTCTCTCATTTTATTTAGTGATATGCATTCAGGTAAGACAGTGTGTAAAATCTAAACAGGTTTTAAAGTCTTTTGTTTTTAGTAGACTACTATTTAATACAGAACATCCTAGTGTTTCTATGGATATCAGAATTTCTTCCCTGCAAAACTGTGAAATTTTGCAGAAGAGCTGACAGATACCCTTATATAATTTTGTTAATGTCTTCAAAACTATATTAGATTAATAGATTAATTGTCCAGTGCACAAAAACCACTAGTGAAGAATCCCAGAGAATCCACTAGATGAACATAATAAATATTTTCTTAGATCTTATAGTGGTTTACACTTCAGAGATTTACTTGGCCAGAAGAGGTGCCCTTGGATAAACCTTTCAACAGAGATTTCATGAATGAAAATATTTAAATTAAAACCACTACTCATCTAACCATTTATTAAATAAAAGGTGAAAAAAAAAATTGCTGTGTATTTGTAGGATATGGATAGATTTTCTCTCTGTATACCTACATAAAGAGTGTATTTCAGAACACCACAGAAGGAGAAAAGATTTAAAAGATAAATTCAAAGGCCATATTATCAAAACTTTTATCAGAAACACAAAATAATGGACAAAGTCCAGTCAGGTTTAGTGTCCAGCATATTCACAAAAATATTTAAGATGAAAGAAAAATGTTTCAGGGAAGTCTGTCTGTAAGCAATTATAGGTGAGTCAATAAAGCAGAATCAAAGGAATAGTTTACAGATCTTCTCCATACATCTCAGAGTAACAGTCCCAAACAAATAACTTCATAAAAACTGTGGATTCTGTATTCTTCTTATGCTTCAGTGTTAGACAAACTGTTGAGATGAACAGCTATTATCTTGTGCAATATGCATGATTTACCTATATGCTAAATTTCTGTGGGTTTTGTTGGGCTTTTTATTCATTTTTAAAACAATTACTTTAATAGAAATATTTACAATTCAAATTTCTTTTTTCATCATTTTTTAACTTTAGGGTGAATTTTATCAACATGCAAATCAATAATTCAGAACCTGCTAGAGAATGAAATAAGAATTGGATAAACAAGAAAAAATGTGGTATCTTCAATATGCAGACAGCTTTTCCTCAGATTCCAGCTCCCATGAATATCACAATAATTTGAAATAACTCTTTAAAAGATTCATTACTCTCACTACAGTTTTTACACCCTATGTTTCTTTCCATTGTTATTGAGATACACGTTCCCTTTGGGATGGTGTGTTCTTATTAACTAAGGCTCTTAAAAACAGAATCAACCAGCTAATTGCCAGATATTTCAAAGTAGACAAATGATTGCAAAAACAGATGAGTGTGTCATGAACTTTCCAAAAAGGTCTTTCCACTTAGCCATCAATAGAATGGATAAAAGGTACTCAGAAATCAGCCTGTAGCTGAACTAATCACACCTAACTCTGACCTCCTAAAGGGAAGATGTCTATAGTCACTGATGAAACACAAGTGTCTGGCATCAGTGGGATGATTTACCATTTTGAAAGGGTTCAAATTATGAAATGAGTCATTCTAAAATATCTCTCTCCTTTACTCTTCTTTTTGTTCTTGACTGTCTACCCATGATGGACATCAGTTGCCCAAACATTGGAGTCAGGTGACGTGTCAAATCTGCTAGACTAACCAAAATATTCACAGAGGAACAGGAGAGCTTTGGGAGGCACCTTTGTGCAGAGGCAAATGGAAGCCAGCTGATATATATTAGATCAGCTCAAATGACTTGGGCTCCTAAGGCAACAGAATATTCACTTTTACAGAGGGATTGAACTCCAGTTTGCAGGCAGTACATACAATTTATAGCATTTTATTCAGTTACTTTTATGTGGGTATCTATTGTCGTTTGAAATGCCCAGTGACATTCCAACAGTTCTTGAGGTGCATGGATATTTCACTTGTCTTTACCGGGTTCTTTGGGTATCTTGAATATCCCAGCACTGTTGAAGTTCTAATTCGGTCGGTTGAGTAGAGTCCTTCATAACACTCACCACTCTAAGATACCTTCAAAAATGAACTTAGGGTTATGAACCCTGTTTAAATATCCCCAAAGTTTCAGGTGAAGCAACCTAAAGTTCAGTATTTATGAACACTGAAAAAAACTTAGCAGAACGATGAGGATAAACTCTTAATAATTATCTTGATAATACTCAGCCACATTTTGGCAATATAAAAAGAATATTATTTTAATTTCCTCAGGGCAAACCAGAAAATTTTTTCTAAAATATTTATGACTAATCTTTAAAAATTCTTCCTTTTCCAAATATTCTGCTAACTAGTTCTGAACACTGACATTTCTTTAGGAAAATCTACAGGTCATTTTGCATGCATATAGAGACTTTTCTCTCTCAGTCTCAAGAGAGATTCTTACCTGGTCCCAGGCTGAGTAACTGAAGTTAGCAGGTCTATAGAACGGTGTAGAAAGTCACTGTGTTGGCAGTAGGAGGTGAATAAAGTTTAATTCAGAGGTAACAGATACCTCAATGATTATGATGTCTTGGTCCATTAATAATGTCTACTTGACATTGTTATTTCTATGTGTTAGTCTGAACCAAACTTCCACTCTTGCTTCACTGCTTGTCTTTCTCCACAAATGCAATCAAAATTTTGATCCATTCCCAGCCATGAATAGTCAATGAGATGTTGATATCTTTATTTTTTTTTTTTTTTTTAAATTTTTTTGCTGTTCTGTCTGCAAACAAGTTTTGGTTTTTTTTCAAAAGTGATTAGAAGCTTTAAATATTTGCAGTTATTTGGGAAAAAAAAAGTTTACACAAACTTCTCAATGCTTTATTAACATTTTAAAAAACATCATGCACTGATTGTGTTACCATGGAAAATAAAATATTTGAAAATGGCAGAACTGTTTTGTCAAAAGTAAAAAGCCAAACAAAACTACATCCACAATTCCTTTCTCCTGAGCAGTTTCCAGACAAACGTGGAAAAGAATGCAGGCAGATACACTTGTCTTTATTATGTCGATGGAATACATTATTAGCAAGAAGTTTTTGCCATATTAATGTCATATAACTGAACAGTAGCCCTCAGGACTTTTCCCTGTGATGCTAGCTGAATAGCTGAGAGTAGTAAGCTTGCTCAGGTGAAAAGAGGTAAAAAAATTAAGACTTATCCTTTTTTTTTTTTTTTCAGTCTTTCACAGTGTTCTTAATGAAGATAAAATCTGTGAAACAGACAATGAGCATCTGAAGGAGGAACAATACTTAAAGAAGGAATTTCAAAGAATTTTTGAGAGATATTTAATTTTAACATAACTTTGTTCTCTCTGTATTCCATCTTTTCATCTGTATCAAAGATAAGAGCAGAATTCAGAGACTCTAAAAGGAAAGAAAACAAAACAAAAGAAAGACTTTCTCAAAAGCTGCCTGTAAAAATAACTGCTGTAATCCAAACTTTTGGTTAGTGCTCATATAACATATCATGCAGCATATACCAAACATGCACAGTTCTAGAAAAGATATTATCAGATAAATACATCCTTTTATATCCCACATAGATTTTAAGGGAACATCTATTAAATGGGGTCCTTTACTGGAACCAGTTGCATCACACAATATTCTCATTAGATTTTCTTATTAAGGTTACACTGCACAGATGTGAAAGATTATCTCTATGAAATTATATCACATAATGTGAAAAGAGAAAGGGCAGGATCCCATGTTTATCCAAATAAAGTAGCAAACCACTGAGCAGTAGTGGAGCATGTACGTTGGAGAACATATCTATCACCATTGTGAAATCCTACTTATACGGAAAAACTAAAAAACATAGTTCCTACATGGACACATAAAATGTATTTGCTTATTTAGCACCTGTCAAAGGCTAACTTCATAGGCTTAGTACCTAAATGACTTCATTATGCATTTTATATTTTGTCTCCAAGCAAATCCTCTCTCCATAGATGGTGGTGTATATGTATATCAAAGGAGGTAAATTGACACATTTGGTGTCATGAATCAAGTGTTAAAAAGTGGTAAAATTGTACTGTCTAATCTAAATACAGGTAAAATTTTTTTGTTCTGATCTACTATATGGAGTATTTACCTTAATGTAGAGAATTATGACCATTGATTTTATAACTACTCCTAAATTAGACAAAGACATAATTCCAGTACTGAACATCTGACACAGGCATAAAGTGGATATACAACATTTCCAAGAATAAGACTAAATATTTGTTAAATGTTTACACTTCTTGCAAAGAATGGAAATTTAGTGGACACCTTCTGCACTGATGTCTGCATGTGTAGGGATAAATTTAGCTTTCAGCAAATGAGTCCTAAAAAACAGATAAACACATATTAATTCTAATAGTGTTATGAATAATAATGGCATTAAACATTTAACCCTTGATGCACAAACAGAGCTGTTATTTGTGCCACAAAAGAGCTCATAGACTGAGAAACATCTATTTTAACAATATTAGAAGTTAAAATGTCTGTAAATTGCAAAGGTCTTATTCTCAGTTTTAGAATTCAGTTTACACAGAAGTATAATTTACTACTCTATTGCTTGTTTCCAGAGATGGAGGACATTAATACAGATTTAATAGGGATTTTGGAATGATTGAGAGTGTATTTCCTACAGCAATGAAAAGAACTGCCAACATTTGGCTGATGTGATTACTTTATTGTTGTTTGGATTCCATTGTGCATATTTACAGTGAATAATGTTGGTGCAGCTATAGCCATTCCTGTCATTTTAGTATTTGAAATGGAAGTAAAAAATTAAATAAAATAATTTTTCCTTTGAAATTACAAGTGCTTTGTTTTGTAAAAATACTGAAATTACTGAATTTAAAAATGCCATGGAAGATGAAAGGACTGGTTAAAGGACTCTGGAAATAGCCCCTTACTGGAGGAAGTTCTGTTGCTAAGCAACAAAACCAGTAAAGTGTTAGGTTCATAAGCACTGATTAATTAATATACTTAGTAGATAGTGAACAAAGTAATAAATTGCACTTGAAAGGCTATATTAAACAACCCAGTGAAACATTTCAGGTAGCAGCTTCAACATTCACTTAAAATTGAAGACTCTAATCAGACTTCCACTACTTCCAGAGGGGATCTAAAGCTGGACATTGCTGCAAATTTCAGTCTAAATTTATAAGTGTTAAATAGCCAATATGGTGAAGGCTTGCTATCTTACTTTGAATGATAATTCAGACTGATGTGTGAGTAGTGAGAAATTCATTCACAAGGATTGCTTTGCTAAGAACATAATTAGAAATATACTACCTTTGTTTTGATTATAAGCCAAATAAGAAAATTAAACAAAAGTTGCATTTTTATATATCAGTTTCATATTCTGATGCTGAATAAGATGAAACTGCTGCAGAATAAGAGAAGAATGGCTTATATTGTGATTCAATTGAGTAATTCCAGAAACATTTTAAAAGGTTCATCTACATAGGAACTAAATTGCCTAAATTGAGGCATCTTGAAAGATAAAAAAAGATAATAAATTAAGTACATTCTGGGGAAAAAAGAAAGGTTTTATAATATCAAAAGGCACTCAGGGTGATGAAAAATTAATCAAGGAAACCTTATTAGAAGTCCTGTACCTAAGCATGATTCTACCAAATATTTGCATCCCTGCAACTTCCATATCATCAGAAGAAATAAAATGGAAATAAAAGGAAAAAACATTAAACATAGTTGTTAGCAATTGAGGTAATTCAAAGATCAAAATGCCAGTAGTCCAGAATGATATGAACATGAAAATAATAACAGACTCCAAGAAACCTTGATTGAGATAGGACTGCTTCAGGTATCTGTTTCTGAAAAAAACCCACCCCAGTCCAAAACCAACAAACAAACCAAAATACCCACAAACCAAACTCTGTATATGAAAGATTGTTCTTGCAGCAGGTAGATACATATGAGGTTTTGGAAAGTCGTCAGGCTACATATACTGGGGGTGAGGGGGAAAGGTTGGCTTCTGCAAAGGCTCTTCCTGTAGAAGACAGAAACATCCACTTTGGATAAGAGATAATCAGGAACTAGTATCACCAAATATGTAGAAAATATCCCTAAATTCTCAATACAAAATCAATGTAAAAAGAAAATGTGATCAACTCTTCAAGCAGGCTACACAGTCTGAGCTGTGCAAGTTTAGAGAATATTGGCAGATCAAAATTTCCTGGGGAATTTCAGAAACAAAGCCAAACACCTGTTGAGCAAAGTAGTTTGAGTTTTCACATTCTGGAGTAAAGAATCAGACTCTGGGTGGTATTAAACATTTATCCTTTGATCTGAGCTAAAGAAGGAGACATAAAATATGCCCAGTTCTCAGAGATCTTAACAATAATAATAATAATAATAGTAATAATTAGATATACTTTAGGTATGCCAAGATGTATTTTGACAACCTTCACTACGTCTTACCTTCAATTTCAGCAGACATTAACTTCAATAATTCTTACTTATGTTGTCTTCTTCAAAACAATGCCAAATTAAAATGAGCTTATGAGGATGTTTTTATGACCAAATAATTTATTAATTTTTTAAAATTTATGTTATATTACAATTGTGTGCTAAACCTCAGAGAATAATTAACTGATTTTCCCATCTGTATTTTTAATGTAAGTGTTAAAGCTCTTCTGATGAATGAAAATATAGTTGTATTTTTAGGATTTGACTTTGGCTAAGCAATCTGAAATTCACCTGAAAATCGTGAACAATGTGAAATACTATTTTTATAATTACTCACTTAGAGTATTTCTTTTTATTGACATTAGGATCTTCTTGTTGCAATTTGGGAAACAATTCTGGACATCAGGACAAGGATTTGTGAATCTCTGACTGTATGAAGCTGAGAGAGAGCAGTGCTCTGTGGAGGTAAGTGAGCTTGTGATGACAGGGGATGTCACAGAGTTTTGCTAGGGCAATCTGCACTTCACTGCTTTTATTTTCCCATGACTACAAAAAACCCCAAAGCAGCAAACTAACACTGCTGTATTGCACCCAGTATTTAAGTATGGGTCTGTATCCTGCTGCTTTTTCACCTCTGATTCTGTTACAGATTATGTTTGCTACTAGTAATATGTTATTTATTGAAGGAACCATTCTTGGCAATTTTCTGGTTTATATAATGGGTTTTGATATTCATAGACATTTATGTCAAATGTATATGAATACATTCTTTTAGGTGCTTTGTTAGCTACTTAATTCTACTGAACTTTGAAGGAGAGCTGGAAGACTAACTTAATAATACTCCTGAAAAATCAAATATTATGCACCAGGTAACTGAGAAAGGTTATTTTCATAAATTATTTTGACTTGTTTGTCTAAATTATTAACTTTAGTGGAGACTGCCTCAACAAAATTATCTTAGAAGAGCAAACAAGGAGCTCTGCAGACATTTGAAGTTGTACTTTTTCCACTGCATAGAAATATCCTGAATAACATGCATTGGCTTAAAAATGAACTACAGCATCAGCTGAATTGGCTGTTTCTAACTTGTTAAAATTCTGTTTATTTTGTGCTTGAGAGACTTGGGAACTGAAGGATGATGGGGGCTGAGGGGGGTGGGGTGTAGCTGTGTGTGGAAGGCAAATGTGAGATAAGCAAAGCTTGTGTTCCCTTTCACTGGAATCTGTGCCTAGTTGCTTCCCCCTTTTGAAATAAGCTCTCACTACTCAGTTCTACAATCCTTACTCCTGCTGAGAAGCACTTAATAGTGAGAGGAGGCTCCTGGGTATCAATGAAACTACTCAGAAGAACTGTACTACTCAAGCTGAGTAAGGGCTACAGAATCAAACCCACAAGAACAAGACCTGAAAGATGTGCTGTTAAAGCAATTAGAGCTCTAAGCAGGATAGCTCCCCTTCCGGGATTTTAGTGTGAAAATGAAAGTCTAATAACATTTGTTTTCATCATGTTGACTTGCATAGCCAGTCACAAGGAAAGGCGAGGTAGAAAAAAAAAGGGAAGACTAAAAATAATGCTAGGAGAACACACTGGAATACGTTGTCTAAAGCTTCTGGGAGGGAGGACACTGTTAACTGAATCAAGCAGTGTTCTCTTACTACAGTGAACAGTGCTAATAAATAGTAGAGATTTGTGAGTATCATTTACGAGACAAAAAATAAACTGCAGATGGGGTGATGCTTCCTTTCTGGAATATATCTCCTTACTGGTTCCATTTCTTTTATTAATTTATCTGATATTCAGAAGTGTACAAAAATAAACATAAAATTTAAATATTTATTAAATAATTGCCTATTCTTTCTTATTTTTTTAACAATGTTGCTCTCAGTCTTTAATAGTAACTTTAGTTTACTGTATGTGTTACATGCCTATTAATATCGCATAAAATGTAAAGTTTAAGAAAGCACAAGGTCCATGGGGATTGACACCTTGAATGCCACTAAGTCAGACAATGAATGTTTACAATATTTTGCCTACTTTTAAATACTGACATTACTTTATATATACACACCTATATATAACTATATGTATTTGTATATATGTTTGCAGAAATATCTGCAGAGATTGCTCCTTAACTTATTAAGCTATGTAGGTGGCAAAAAGGACCTGTTTCAAAGTATGGTAGCAGAAGGCTTAAAGTTATAATTCTGCTATGGAAGCAACAGAAATAGATGACAATATCATTTCATGGTAGCAAGGTCCAGCAAAGCTAATAAAAACGATTTTGGATCATATATTACCAATACATCAGCACATACTTTCTGATTCAATATGTGAAAATCTATACCTCANAATAAATAAATCAATGAGTGTTTGGTGGAGATTTTGTTATGCGAACCAAGCAGAATCTTAGAAAGGGAGAACAATATGTTGAAAGAAATTTGTTCTGAAAAAGGAATGCTTTGATACTGGAGACAAGCAGCACAGCAGGAGCTTAAACAAACGAAAACAACCTTGGTGTATGCTATTCTTCTCTGGTGACAGCTTTGTGGAGGGCATCTAGCTGTTAGAGAGCAATTTAAGAGAAGGATCTGGCAGCATGTAGCATCATCGTATCACAACAAAGGAAGAAAATGAGTTCTTGCTCTTTTTTTCCCCCCATGAAATTCATACTGATAGTCTCTGTTTTCTATGTTGAATGCATTTATTCGGTGCATGTGTGCAGTGGTGCAGGAGGATACTTTTGCAGTAGTATGCACTAAATTTACACTCAAGAGAAGTTCGAGCCCTTCTGGAATTCTTTGTATTGGTCTGGATTATCCGGAGCCACTCAATAAAGAATTTTTGGTTGGAAAGATTGAAAAGGGGAGATACATTTCCCAGAGAGGGAAAGTAACTTCAGAAGCAGAGACACAATGTTCCTTCTTCTTACCCTGCAGCAAGACACAGTGGGTGACTCAGGGGAAATGGTGAAAAACATGGACATACTTCTTACAGGAACACTAATGACATGTTCCCATTCTGCACCACTCATTTGCTTGATGACAGTTGTTTCTCCTCATGTGTTGCCAATCCTCCCTCTGCACAGGGGGACACAGTGTAATTCCCTGCAAGAAGTAGTTTATGAAATAGTAAGGATGAAATTTCTCCTCACCTCACAGTTTTTCATAGTGTACCTTTCCAAGGTCTTTGCCACCTTTTTGGTGGTCAAAAAGACCACCAAGGTCTTTTTCCTCTCTTTCAGTCCCAAATAATGTTACAAATATGCTGCTTTACTGCCTGAACTTTTATGATTTTCTTTATTTTCTTTCTTGATTTCTTTCCTAGCTTGTTAGCAGCTGGTATCACACACTCCAAAGAATGGTTAGTCCTGATCAAATACTCTTTTCCTCTAATAAAAGGCTCCTCTGTCCCACTTGCATGTTACAGTTAGAAAAAGAAGTGTCATTTGCAAAAAGTGAGATACTACTTCTATAAAAAGAAAAAAAGATATTTTAAATGTTTTTTGTAAGAATCCAAGACATGCAAACAAACCTCTTTTAATAATGCTGATGCTATCAGTCCCAGTGATGCAGTTACAAGTTTGAGATAATATTTGAGTTTATTGTAGATATTGATTTTATAATTCAGTCTTATAATTTCTTTTCATGTAGACTTCTATCATTAATTTTATGCATTGCAGTTTCTTCATTTTAATTTTTTTAACCCTGAAAAAACAGCAATCAGAAAAATATCAGAAGAATACAAGAGCCAGCTCCAAAATTAATAGGAGACATTAAAGCTTCCCTTCATTTTTCTGAGACTGGCATAAGATTTTTACAGGTATCTGTAATGGTTAGAAGAGTTTAAAAAGGAAGAAACCACCAAACACATGCACCATAAATAGTCTTCAAATAGTCTTCTAGGAGTAAAAAAAGTTTACTTTTTCCCCATCAGAGCTCAGAGGCAGGCAGGCAGGCAGGCAGGCAGGCAGGCAGGCAGAAAGAAAGAAAGAAAGAAAAAGAGAAAGAAAGATAAAGTATGTTTGTTTCTTCAAAGATAGGCAAAAACACATATGTGGAGGTGGCATATTCAAATTTTATCTTTGGGGAGAAAAGAGGGTAGGAGAAGGTCCTACTACAAATTCGGAAGTGACAATAAATGTTATGAAGTGTGCAGCATCTTAGGCGTTGTCATGGTCTTATTCCCCGGCCTTCAAGAATTTTAACTTTAGAGCATTCAGTGCAATTGTTTCTGATCTGCTAACTACACTGATATCCTTCTCTTTACAAAATAATGCTCTGGAACAACACATATCATTTTGGTCATCATGATTTTTCTCAAATCTCTGTATGACTAATAGAATCAGAAATTAAAATTAAGTGACAGGTTTTCACTGATTTTTTTTTTAATCTTCACACAGCACTATACAACACATATATTAGCAAACTTTTTTTATTATTATTATTATTTATGTTCTCTTACATGAATCTTAAAACTGAGTATTAAAACTGAGGAACATCTAAGTGTATTTAGGTGTATTTAGGTGTATTTAGATTAAGAACCTACAACCAAAACACTTACAGTTAAACATATTAGGTAGTATAATTAAATAAAAAGACTGTTAGAAATATTTAAAATTAAGCATGAATATTGTATTTGAGCTTAGAGATAAGAAATTAGTTGGGGTTTTTTTTATCCCCTGGTTATTTTAAATAGCTGTACATACAAAAATAATAGTGAAAAATACACAACTAATGATTTCATTACTCGGTAAACTGGCTGTCAATGTTCTTTTGAAATCTTAGCAAGGAAGAGAAAGAAGAAGAGTCAAGCACAAAAAAGCATGTCCACCTGCATTTCCTCCTTTTTTCCTCCTCTAGTGTTTTTAGTCAGTGCAACAGGAACAGGATAGAGTTGCCTATGGGAAACCATTTGACTGCTGTGGAGAACAAAAAAAGCCAGTTTATAGAATCGTACCTGTTTCTATTGTTATACTTTAGATTCTATATGAATCCAAAAAACATGCCAGATTAAAACATAAAACCTCAAATATGTAATAGTATATGTCTTCCCAAAACAATGGCTACATAATCTTAAATATCTGATCTTTTTACATATACATTAATATTATCAGATTGAAGAATAGCAGAAGTATTTTAGGTCATATTTCTTTATTTTCAAGCAATATTTTTAAAGAAGTTATATATTCAGAAATAAAACTCAAGTGGTGTATTGCAAAATGTCATTAGATAGTGAATAACACAATGCCTTCATCCTTCTGTGGAAGAGAGTATGGCTCTGAAAAATCTTTTATCTATTTGTCCCTGTCCTACTGCTATTTTTGATACTCAGGGAAAGGTTTCTAGCACATATCATCTTCCATTTAGAAGCCTTTCTGTTGTGGGTTACAGTCAATGATTTAGCTAGTTTGTTGTAATGCTTGGCAGAGCATCCTCAGGCTTATTTTCACAGCTAAGCAAGATTTTGCTGGATGGTCTCTGAATTCACAGTCTTTTTCAGACAATTCAAGAGGGAAAATTGCTGATTATTGGAAAATGCTGTGTTGCAATTATTGAGTTAAAAAAGCAATCTTTTCTCAGGATGATGTGGATAATTTATGTAACTCAACATAGCAAAAAATTTTAAGAAAATTGTGGCTTTATTTAACCCTTATAATATGATTGCAAGAGGCTAGAAATAAATTTCTACCTGCTTGGACATGACATTAGCAATTTTAGACCAATGTTAATGTTTAAGTATTAATGACTTCTGATGCAGCTTTCAAAGCAAATTCAATAAAGATCTGACTCCTAACAGATTTGCAAAACAGACAGTCTCCAAGTAACATATTTGATTCCAAGTCACATTTCTTGTTAGTTCTGTTCCTGAAATAAATTCCCTCTTTCGATAAAGACAATCTTATTCTTGCTAATTCATGGTACAGGAACTGGTTTTAAGCTAAATAAAAATCATCTCTGGCAAGCATCATTCAAATAAATTATCATGTAGCACAGCCACATAATACATATTTTTCTTTACCTGTTCTCCCACATCCTGAGTGCTCTAACCATTGTGCTATAGCACAAAAGAAAAGCATCATCCTGTGGAAAAAAAAAAAAAAAAAGAAAAAAAAGAAAAAAATGAGATACATAAAGGAAAAGTAGAGAGAAGCAAGTAGAGTGAAGGGACCTTTATGGAGCAACAGGAAAGTTACAGCAAAGAGCTTTTGTGCATTAATCCAGTCTCACTCCATCCTAGGAGTTAGATTAATATTACTTTCTATGTAAGGAATCATTAATGAGGGAAAAAGATATTCACACACCTTCAGAACTAAGTTTTGGGGAAATGAAAAGGAAAGCTTGATTAATTTTGGCTTGCATTTCCGTGGTTTTGTTTTGTTTTGTTTTAATCCTTCTCTTAGAATATTTCTTCATGTTTCTTCACTGATGGCCAAGTCCAATATTTATTCTGGACAGCAATAAAGAAAATAACGTTTTTTTCAGACCTAGAAAATCAAACTCTATTTAACTTTAACATCTTTTTATGAAAGTTCATCTTGATTCTTATACCATCTTCATCATTCTGCTTAATGCTGCATTTCATTCAGCTAATATTGGTTCACAAAAGTTTTAAAATTGTTCCCTTGTACAGGAACCTGAATCAAGACAGCTTCCAACCCTTTCATTCACTGGAAGTACATGAGGCAATAAACATGTCTTCATGGGTGTTTGTCAGAGTTGGAGGTGCATCAGGGCTTGCATGTTCTGTCTATGAGGTCATCTCATTTCAAGTGCCTCAGTGTCTGTAGACTTGTTTCCAGTGAAATCTAAGGACATTTCAGGCTAACAATTGCATTTATTATTAATTATTAATGGAAGGTATTAAACTTCTGAAAATGCAATCAAAACCAAACCAAAACAACCCCCCCCCCCCAGAAACAAATAAACAACAAAAAGATTTGCATGGTTAACTGTAGAAAACAGAGAACTTGGAAGCCATACTTTGCTACTGTTTACACATCTACCCCAGTACTATCTCAAACCTTCTACTTCTAGAAAGCATTTGCAGTGAGAAGTATGTCTAAAATTCTTTGTTAGAATAATTGTACAGTCATTGCACAGAAACTGACACTGTCATAGAGTAAAATATCTCCTTCAGCACAATTGCATTTTTAGTCCTCAAAAAAATTCCAAGCACTAGTGAGTCCATAATACCTATTTAGACCATTCAGCATTTTTGAGTAGACCACAAAGCTTGAGGTTTTTGTTTATCTAACAAACTCCAGTTTAACTGTTTACGTGTTTTTTAAGAGTTTCAATAGTTTATGGATTCATTTACAGTGACTAATGTCAAGATAATAGTTGTGAAATTATCCTTTATCAACAGTGAGCTTTCATTAAGACAGACTTTTATTAATCTGATTTTCTTAGACATTATTCCTGTTTAGCTACAATGGTCTAAATTCCTCTTCAAGCCTTCTGAGTCAATTATGTCATGTCAGGTCTAATCCTTGACCAGGTCCTCAGTTAGCTAAGGTATGTGTTTTATTCACAATGTGTCTAGAGAATGTGACAAAGTCTTTTCAATTCCACTGCTGCTGGAAGAACAATGAGATCAAGCTTTAGGTCATCACTTAATAGTAATTTTACTCACATTCCTATTATTCTGCTTCCCCTCTTATTTTTTTTGTTTTTGAGTTACAGAGAGACAATGTCTTCAAGGGAATTTAGATGTTTTCTTCATTTAATATTAATCTATCCTGATTAACATTACAAAGTAGGGGTTAAGCAGCATTGCTGCATGACTATTACCACATCTCCTTCCTGTATCAGAAATAATTCTAAATATCATAATCAATCTCAAGGTGAAAGTAACATTTGCCAGATTTTATTTATATGCATAAATACAGTTATTTTCAATAGCTCAGAAATAAAATAAAAAAAAAAACACAACTATGAAATAAAGTGTGTCTTATTTTTCTTTCATTCTTTTTGGAGTCTGACTTCCTAAGACCTCAGAAGCTACCCCAAAATTCTTCAATCGGGAAAAGTATTTTATTATTGTCTCTACTAAAAAACAGATTTTGTTGTTTTTAATTTAGGTCAGGGTTTTTCCTATGGTGTTCTATTAATTTCATTGTAAAATTTTATTTTTTCATACATTGCCAACTCCATTTGATCAAATCTATTTTTTCAGACAAAAATTAAGTGTTCAGTTTGAATTCCATCAGGAATAAAAACTGGAAAAATATATTGATCATGCATATTAATGTTGTTCAGTTCTTGACATAAATGGCAAATATAACTGTACTGTATCTTGCTAAATGGTAGCAACTATTTTAGGGATCTGCTTCACATTTATTTAGATGAAAAAAAATTCTAAATGCATTTGTGAGTTTAGACCTCAATTAAATGAGAATAAATTTTGTTATTATTTTCTTAGACAAAGCTTAAAATATTACTGAAGGGATTGTACTGTCTACACAGCCTACTTACTTCTGTGATTGAGAAAGTTACATATAGTTGTAAATATTTTAAAAGAAATATTTATTGTTATATTATTTTTTAACAAGTTGTAATATTTTTGTTTTATTCCTTGACTATAAGAGCATGGTGAGACATTTACTACAGTTGAATAAATATCTCTCTTTTAGCATGTGCTTCTTAACTGCAGAAATAAGTATGATGGGAATCCACTAGTCAGACATGAAAAGTAAATTGTCACAGATAGTTCATGGAGATACAGAAGAGGTATAATGTTAGAAGTTTATGATTAGGTAATGAAGAGGGTTATAATGATGTACAGCTAAGAGGGGGAAGTCCCATGACCAGAGAAGCTTTTATATACATTTAACCTCTCAGCCCTGTGGTTATTTGAAATGACTATCTGAATTTTTAGACAATTACTCATTTCCTGCAAGAATCCAAATTTAGGTTTCTTATTAACATTTTCTACTAACTTTTGGAGGGATTTTTTTTTGAATATCAGACTACTCCAATGTTTTATCAGTCTTAAAAGCATAGAATATCTGTACTGTATGTTGCAGACATTTTCCTAACTATTATAAATCAGAGTTCTTAGCTTAAGGAGAAAGAGAATCCTATTTCTTTATTCCGTGGATGAAATTGGAGAGTTCAGGGTTCATTACAATGTTGCTCTGTTTGTCACCATTAGCTTCTCTACAGTTCACTAAAAATGACATAAATTTTATTTATTATGGGATAGATTTCCTACCTAATGCTTAAAAACATCAAAGTTTTTTTCATGTATTAGTTTATTCAAATTTAATTTTAATTAAATGTATTAATGTCACAGTTTATCAACAAAGACTTTAAGTCTTCCATGTTTGAATTGCTTGGGCACAGCAGGGCGCACGGCCGCAGCTGAGAGCAGTATGATGAGAGGTACAGATGTAAGAGATTTGGACTGGTTTTTACACATGGATAACTGTACTTGCAAGACTGAGGGTAAGGCTGAGTGATGTTATAAAGCCAGTCTTTGTGATTATGGATTTATGAGCAATAAAGACTTTATCAAAACTATTAAAAAGTGAGATGCCTCAAACAGCAATTTTCAGTGAAATTTATCACATGTGACCTGTAAGTCATGAATGTGTTTGTGGGCCTACAATGTCTTGTAACAGTACTGAAGCAATTCAAATTCCTTGAAGTTCAGAAGAAAATAATTTGGATTTAAAATTAATTTTTTAAATTATTTAGAGCCTTGAAAATGTGATAACTGAATAATAGAAGTTATTCATATCTGAGCCAAACAGATATGGTGGTGCAGCAAAATGTTTAAGATTTTGTACATCAAGGTGCCAGAAATACATCAGTTTATCTCCTGCTTATCATTCCTGTTAATAACAAAACCAGGATTAGGTCCTTAACACTCATCTGGAGAGTTATGTCCATACTGATAATGAAGATAAAGCAAATGGAAGATCAGTAGGCACCTTTAGACCAAATACTCATTTTAGACAGTTTGAGGATTAAGTCTACATGTCAAGGAACAAAGATAAAATAAGTATGGACCAAAAAAAAGGCACTTTAAAACAACAGCATATCATTTCAAGATTACAGAATCCAAGCAGGGGTGCAAGGTGGGCAGAGGGACCACACTGGTGCTCAGGGGATCTGCCAGGGTGTTTGTACTTGTGACCCCGGGGAGCGTGGGGTGTGTGCTGCACTTGTGACCTTCTGCCTCTGCCAGCCCAAGAGGAGGAGGGGACGTGTCCCTGTGTGCCTGTCTGGGGTGAGTCCTGCTGGGGACTGCTGGGGCGGTACCTTCTCTGTGACAGTGTGCGTCTGTGCCGTCTGTGTCTGTTTCTGTGTCTCTGAGATGTGTGCTCAGCTTTGCCACTGTTTGAAGCTGCAAACAGCAAAGTGCATCCCTCTGCCTGAGCAGGGACCACAGGGCACTGGGCAGGAGTCCTGGGCAGGAGTTCTGCTGGAGGAGGCAACTGTTCTTAAAATTCTTAGCATCCTCCTTCAGCTCTCACCATCCGTGTGGTAGAATGGCCTTGGCTGGCTGCCAGGCACACAGACAATTCTTCTCTCGCTGCCCCTCCCACCCAGGACAGGAGGAGAAGCTAAGATGGATAATTTTGTGAACCTAAGGAAACGTAAAGAAAGAGCAATCAGTCACCAGTTATCATAGCAGGCAAAACAGACTAGAGTGAAAAAAACTTTGTATCACCCAGCAAAGTGTGCTCACAGCCCAGAAAGCCAACCATCAAAAAGCTGCATCAAAAGCAGTTTGGCCAGCAGGTGGAAGGAGGTGATTTGCCCCTCTGCTCTGCCTGGAATGCTGCGTCCATCCCTGGGGCCCCTGATATAAGAAGGGTGGGGATCTGCTGGAGCCCATCCAGAGGAGGGTCACAAAGATAATCAGCAGGCTAGAGCACCTCTGTAAAGAGAGCTGGAGTTCAGCCTGTGGAATAAAAGACTCCAGACAGACCTTTGAGCAGCCTTCCAATACCTAAAGGAGGCCTACAAGGCAGTGGAGAGGGACTTTTTACAAGGGCATGCTGTGGTAGACTAGGGAAAATGGCATAAACTGAAAGACAATAAGTTTAGGTGAGATATTAAGAAGAAATTCATTACTGTGGAGATGGTGAGGCAGGGAACAGGTTGCCAAGAGAAGTTGTTCCCTGGAAGAGTTCAATGACAGATTGGATGGGGCTCTGAGCAGCTTTAGAGGAAGGTGTCTTGTCCATGGTATGGGGTTAGGAACTAGATGATTTTGAGATACCTCTCAAATAAAACCATCCTATGATTCTGTTATTCTGTCATCCTGTGACTTAGAGAAAATTAATTCATTGCCAACAAACAGAGTATTATGGTGAGAAAGAAAGATAAAATTAAAAGAAAAGCACTACAACGTTTACTGAAGCTCAGCTTTACCCTTTTACCCCTACAGAGAGCAGTGCAGGCAGATAGGGAATGGGGTTTGTGGTTACTCCATAACAGCTCCTCTCTGCAGCTCCCTCTTCCTCAGACTTTCTCCCAGCTCTGGTGTGGGGTCTCCATGGGGTTTAGCTTTCTCCAGGACCTATCCACCAGCTCTGACATGGGGACCCTCTCAGGCTGCAATCTGCTACATCACAATTCATGTACTGGGAAAGCAACTACCTGCTTCTACATGGTCTTGTCAAAAGAGACTCTCTGCTCTGGTACCTGGAGCATCTCCTAACCTTTTTTTT
>VXBR01005242.1:133757-163444 GCA_013400215.1 Cisticola juncidis
TTTTTTACATGAAAGTATACATTATACTAATACTTGAGTTTCTTGCATGGGTAAAAAGATTGCTGCTTATAAGCTATAAAGAGTTGAATTTTATAAGACTTGAAAACAACATTGCAAAATTAATCTCTTATTGAATTTGTGTGTTGTGATAGAGATTAAGGATATATTATTTTATTACTTTCCTACCAATAGCCCACAGTGAAAAGTAAATCATTGCCACATGTGTCTATAAATTAAGAAGATTTCTGAATGCTTCTTTCCACCAGCATGCTTTAAGTCTGAAGACCAAGACTTATTTATACTTTTTAATGAATGAATTTGAGTAAAAAACCCGGACAGCGCAGACTTCACATTTTAGCCATATTTCTTTTTGCTGTTATCCATTCCATTATACTAGATTATCTGAGGTTTGCTCTTGTGCAGAGAAAATGAGAAGTTTCCCATAAAAGGCTATGAAATTTTAAGCAACAGAGAAAGGAACCCTGGGTCCTAAACAAATTTTACCTAATACCAGGTACTTATCTGATCCAGGTCTTGTAGGGAAGAGAGGTGAGCATCTGCTGTGAGACTATTACAGTCCTCAGATGGGTTCATTTGTGCCTGTGAGTTTCTTATGATTTCCTTTATATTAAAAAAAAATAATAATGCATTAAAATAAAGCATCAGGCAACAAAAGGGTGTTTAGAAAGCACAAAAATCTAGGTGAGATATACTTGGGAAATTTCACCCCATGCTGGAACATGTGACTGCTGATATTGCCTGGAAGACTAAATAATGCTCCAAAACTCTGCTATTTTTGATTCTGGGAAATGAAATTAGCAAAATTAAAAAACAAAAATAAAAACCTCACCAAATAAATAAACAAAAAAACAAACTAAGAAGGGAAATTTCCCCTTAAAATGTGAGGTAATTCAGTCTTCATGAGTCTATGATACTCATCACCTCCTCTCTGCCATCTATCCAGTGCAGAAATTGATAGAGACCAAAAAATTTCATTCTACTCCACCAGTCCATGAGTGCACAACACAGGATGAATTGTTGATGAGAGAAAACTGTGGAAGACATTAAAGGTGGACAGACTTCTCCAAATGCAGGCATCTAGTACTGTATGAGATGCCCTGGGATATCAAAAGAATTCACATATTGCTGCTAGGTGTGACATGAGACATTGGTACAGCTGTGTCCTTCTCAAGTCATGGCAGAAACCACAGGACATACTCTAGGGTATACTGGATATTAGTACTACATATTAACGTTCAAAAAAATTAGTTGGGTGTTTGGGTTGAATGAAGGCTCAACAGCTCACAAGCTGAGGGAAAAAAAACATTAAATAAGAATTTTGCAAGACCTGAGAAAAGTTTATTTTAAAAAAAATCATCCCCAAGGTATTTTTCAGGTGTACATTATAACCTGTATTTTCAAGAGCAGAAATCAATATCAAACCTGATTTCTGTGCCTTTACACATCATATGCAGAAAAAAAAAATTTTAATCGAATTAGGCATAAAACTGCAAATTTTTATTTGATCATTTGTTTTCTGTTGTTTCTATTTAAATGTCTTTCTTCTCCTTCTATGTTCCTATTTTTGGGAACAGTGCACATCGTAGCAGAAAAGTTTTAGGATATCAGACTTTCTTTATGAATTAGTATCTTGAAATTGGCAAGGAATCTTGCATTGCTGCAGTATGTTTGAAGAATTAAAAGGTATCATTAGAACTGTCTAGCCTATGAAAACTATGAAACTAATCAGAAAATAAACCTAACGCCATTTTATTCTAACACCACTTTCTTCTGCTTTTTCTCTTCTTTTATTCTGAAACCAAAATTACTCAGCATTTGCTCTTGTGATTTCACTGGTATTTATACTCTGTTTTTAAAATCATCGCTTCACAAAACACTTCGGATTAGCAATAAATTGTATAGACACCACATGTGAAATGCTGATTTTATTGGACAGTCAGCAACATCCCGTGCACATTTATGAATTTTTGCTTTTGTGGTTGGTCTCTATTAATAGTTGGTTGTTGAAGATAACAGAAAGGACTTTTCCCAAAAAAAATCTTCCCATATCAGGTCCTGTAAGAAATTGGCATGCACAAACTCACTGCTGTGCCTTTTGAAATTATTTCTTTTGCCTTCACATACAAAGCATTTGTAAGAATAATTTATTGCTGTTCTTTAAAATTCATGCTAGTGTGAACTGTTCATCATACATATTTTCTTCTTGTAAATAAATTTAGTAGGCTTATAGAGTTATAGAATCATAGAATAATGTATGTTGGTAGCAATCTTGAAGATCATCTAGTTCTAATCTTCCTGACATGTTCAGGGACACCTTTCACTAGATCATCCAACCTGGTCTCGAAC
Organism: Cisticola juncidis; assembly: GCA_013400215.1. Taxonomy (NCBI): domain Eukaryota; kingdom Metazoa; phylum Chordata; class Aves; order Passeriformes; family Cisticolidae; genus Cisticola; species Cisticola juncidis. Next base: position 136,125 of record VXBR01005242.1, read on the forward strand.
TCTTCCAGGGATGGGGCATCCACAGCTCTGAGCAACCTGCTCCAGTGCCTCAACAACTTCACAATAAGGAATTTCTTTCTAACATCTAACCTAAAACTACTCATTTTCAGTTTCACTTTGTAATAATTTGTCTGAAAATCGATTACGAAGTATATTATATTTAGGCACCTTCAAAAATCTGATTTTTTTTTCCACAGTCTGCAACGCTAAGATAATGAGATCTAGCAGATCATATAGGGTTTCAAGACACCTTAAACATGGTTGGCATGTACTACTTTGAAAAAAAAACAATTGAAACCTCTTTGCCTTAGTTTCCCAGTTGCAGACTGAAGAAGAACATGCTGGATTTTTTGTCTTTTTAGAGAACACATGATTAGTATTCCAAATGCAGGATCTTCTTAAGTCAAAGAAACTGTGAGCTTGAAAATATTTTCTGCATTATTTAAAGGACAGCTTTGGGATGAGGATAACTCATAATTTTCACAGGTAAGTAAGATCCATGAATCAGAGAAGTAAAAATCACAGGGGTCACAGATGGTTACAGATGTTGCCTCATGTGACTGGATATCCATTTCACTTCTCACTTTAGTTTAATATCTTTGGTAATTCATTTATGAATAAATAACAAGGCAAAATGCAACTACAATAATAAGATGCTGTTTAGGGAAAATAGCAAATCATCGTTAGCTCACTGCTTCATGCTTTTTTTAATGTTTCACTGCAGTATTTAGATGATTTAAATGATGACAATGAGAATATCTTTACGATTTTGATATGTCACAGAGAAAAAGTCTGCTGCACAGAGATTCATGTCAGAATAACAGGTTTTTGTCAGAATAACAAGAATTTGCCAGTAGTACAGATTAGCATGTAAAGAGACCAAAAAAAGTAGAGATATAGAGAGTAATAAAAACTACACTTTTGAAATGACACTGGCTATTTGCCAGGTGCCTGCTAAAGCTATTCCCCTCAACCTGACAGAGGAGGAAAAAAGCCCAAATTTCATAGGAAAAGGACCAGGAGAGACCATTGAACAATTAGTATCCCAGGCAAAACAGAATTGACTTGGGAAAATTTGTTTAATTTATTGCCAATCAAATCAGAATAAGATGGTGAGAAACAAAAACAAATCTTAAAACATTTTCCTTATTCTCAGGCTCAATGTCACTCAGGTTTTTCTCTACCTCCTTCTCATATAGTGGTACAGGGAGATGGCTAACTGGGGCTTTAGTCAGTTCATCATACATTTCTTCTGCTGCTCCTTCCTCTGTTTTCTCTTCCTCCACAGGGGGAAGAGTTCTCACACTTCACCTGCTCCAGTGTGGGGTCTCTCCCATAAGAGACAATGCTCTGTGAACTTCTCCAGTGTGAGACTTTCCCATGGTTGCAGTTCCTCAGGAACTGCTGCAGTGTGGGTCCCTTCAAAAGGGCACAGTCCTTCAGGACCAAACTCTTACAGCATGGGTATCCTTCTGGACTTTGGGTTTTGGGGTATCGCCCCCCAAAAAAAAGGCCTAAACAAAACAAAACAAAACAAAACAAAACAAAAACAAAAACAAAAAACCACAAACAAACAAACAAAAAACAAACAAACAAAAACCCAAACCAAACCAAACCAAAAAAAAAAAAAACAAAACAAAAAAAAACCAAAACTCCCAACAACAACAAAAAAACCCATAAGGGTCTTTAACCTGCAAATTCATTTACTGTCTCACCCCTACACTCAGCTTTAGCATTTTTAATTGGAAATGATTTGCAGCTGCTACTGGTTTGTAAACTGTACACATATAAATCTAAGACATGGAAAGAACTTCTAGAATTAGAGGATTTATGAGTGAAGTTTTAAAGATAAATAAGATAGGTGAAAAAATAAATGTAGAAGATGAGGGTCATGAGTCCCCTGCTGGTGTTTTAACCCTTATTAGTCCTATAATTTGAACAAAACTCTCTACAAGATGAATACTTAAGAAAAAAGTTTGAAGAGTTCTGTGAGACTATATTTTCCTGAAATTCGCTCTTGGATTATAATTTTCTGCAAATGTCTTCTTACTTAACTTCTTGACAGTAAAAGAAGACTAGGTGATTTTCTGGTTTTCAAACCTGATATAAACCACACATTTATTATGCAAAGCTGATTTTTCTTCCTGTTTCAGCTTCATAGCTTTCATTCAAATAAAAGTACAAAGCCACAAAAATTTCTAATATTTATTATGTTTTCCTGTTTCACTAAAATAAAAAATGCCTTCAAAGCTACACTCTGTGACTCTCAACAGTCAGTTGAGAAAATAAAAATAAAAATAAAAATAAAAATAAAAATAAAAATAAAAATAAAAATAAAAATAAAAATAAAAATTGAGAAATAAACTGGGCAAAATAGATGAGATTTTATTTCCACTTTATATCTAAAACAGATCTATGGAGAAAATATATGACTTAGTAATAACCACACAGCCCTGGAAGCAAGGATGTCTAACACTGATGTGTCTTCTTTAAAAAAAAAAAATAAATCATGTTCTGAAAAAGTAAAAGGTTTGTCAGGCATTTTCTAACTGCATCAGGTTAGCAAATGGAAAAGACCCAAAACAGTGTACATGGCAGAGATACCACAAGATGACATCTCCATTTAAATATTGATTTCCTTGTACAGGGTGGGAGGAGATGAAAACCAAAACAAAAAACAAGTGCCCATTCTCTGCACTTGAAAGGAAAGGGCCACGTTGTTATCATATCTTTTTTCACCTTCAGGAACAGAGAAGACACAAATGAGTGGACAGATCACTAGACACGAAGGAGAATAAATTAAGTCACTCAAATACCTGGAATAAGCAATCAGTTTTCCTCATTGGTATACTGACTCATTGAATTTTATGTATTTTTCTTTTGTGTCTTTAATAAAAGATTATTATACCTTGTTTGGCATCCATAAATGACAATAGATATCCCATCATATCCTCCAGTGATGGCATCTAGACAGCGTAACTTAATGTTGTTTTGAGACCAACCTAAAAGACATTATTTATGGAACCTGTAATACCATTTCCTGCAACGCATGATGTATGTTTGGAAACCTGCTGCCACAGTATTGACCAGACCCAAACTTGCTTTCCTAATGAAATCTAACGAGGCCACAGATATAAGTATATCTGCATTTGGGCAGGTTTTTGCTCAGTAAAAATTAAATCTACTGAAAACCCATGCAAGGCTGTCAAGTAAAATACGTAAGTTTTGTATGTTGTTCTTTCCTATTAAATTTATACTATTTTCTGTCTATATTCTTGTGAAAAAAAGGTACAAAGAGGTAGATACAAGACAGTAAAAAAGGGTACAATGCTCTTTTGACTTGTTTCAAAGGCAAAGTTTTTATGTAGCTGACTTTGATTATATGATTGCAATTTAATTATATTATAATTATAGGTATAATTGCTGCTATGTATGTTTCATTAAAGTTGCATACATTAATTGCACCTAACTTCTGTTGATGAGCTTAACTAATAAAAGCAGATGTTTGCAGCAGAGGAGCCTGGTTAGCCTTCTATTGCAAGGTGACAATCTTCAGGAAGCAGGCAGCAACTGAATATAATACTGGCAATTTTCAGTTTGTAATTTATTCAGTTTGTGATTTTAGGCTACACATACACACATATATATGTGTATTCAAGAACACATATTCATGTTCATACATATAAAGATATTTTTAACTTTACTCTCAGTCTGTTTTACTACAATAATAATAAATTTGGGTCAACAGTTTACATCTGTATTTAAAATAGGAACAATGGTTGTATTCTTTGTTTTAATAAGAAAAGGTAAAAAAAACCCCACTTTTCAGCCCCAAGTAAGGCAATAGGGAAAACTTCAAGGGGGTCTAATTTTACCTGAGTGTTTATATTTCCCATGAAATAAATTATTAGAAACTGTATTTCCTACCCCACAACTATAATTCAGAAGAGATTTTTGTTAATCACTTATGTGTGATTTACATGGAACTGTGAAAAAAATTGAGTATACTCTTTTCATAAGACTAAAGTCTATCTAGGGAACAGGTACATTTTAATTGATGGACATCATGAGCAGTAAAAATATTACTGTTGCGTATTGTCAGGGCCAGACTAGAATCCTTGAAGCAGATACGTCCTAAAAAAAAGTGAATTTAATTGTATTTTTTAATCAATGTTAAAAATATGGAAACAATTATAGCTGCTAACCTTTATAATCTTGGTTTCTGTCCCTGTTCATGTTTTATTTTAGTGACAAAGTGTGTTTTATTAAATGTATTTTCTTAGTTCTTCTGAAATTGTTGATGTTCTTATCTGATCACAGTTCAGACTGTGCAACCCTTACTCATCATGGTTTACATTTGCTTATCATATTGACTTTGACTAAGGCAATTTAAATAAGCAAAGAAGAGCATGCGGTCCTTTTCTTTCTTTTCTTTTTTTTTTTTTTTTTAATTATAAGACTGCAGAGTGACAATCATGATTTTTTCTGTGTATTGATATAAATACCAATGGAAGATGCCTCACAGTACTTGCTCTGTTTGCTAATGAGTTGTCATTCACGATGATCAGCTGATCCCAGTGTCTGCTCCTTTCAGACTTTTGTGTCTGAATTGCAACATGCAGTTTTAAAGAGAATTTGGAAATGTTCATTTGACATCTAGAGATTTCTTGCAATTCTCTGTGAGGAAAACAGTATCTTGATGATTAGCTCCTTATTTGGAGCTAATAGCTATGAGGAAAACTCACAGACAATATTCAAAACCATTTTTCTGGCTTTTCAAAACTGTGCACCAGAGAGTCTACTCCATTTCTCCTTCTTCCTCTCAGAGTTTTCCTTGGCTACCCACTTAATGTCCAGGCACTTCTGTTTCTGATAATTTTTTTCAGATGAAAGGTAGGCTAAGCTGGTACTAAATTAACCCACAAAATTTGGGGTGAATGAAGGAGCATTTCTGTGTCCTTTGAGTTTTGAAAAATCTCAGGCAACTGAAAAATCTGTTAGGTGAACAAATGTTTCTCTGTGTGTTGGGCAAGAGGTAGAACAAAGCAGGGAGAGGAGCTGAGACACTTTACGTGTGCATTATAGGGAGAAATCATACACACCTGAAAGAAAAACTGAAAGGGGAACTTTAAATTTCACTGATGCAAGATGATGTTGGTATAATTTATGGTATTGGGAAGAGATTTAAGGCCCTTATATAGAACAGCCTGAATGTAGGAGGAGAAGAGATCTGCCAAATACATTAGCAGGAATTCATCGTGCTGAAATCCCCCATATGTTTGTTTAAATGTGTTTATATATACACTGCATATTAAAAGATATTAAACAAGCAACATTAAATCAACACCAGGGATTTTGGAATTAGCCAAACACACAGAAAACAATACTCCAACCCTGGAAATTTAAAACACTGTAATGGCAAGGTGTGGACTATATGGCCTAAAAAGTTATTTTCTATTTTTCATTCCTCTGTGACAAACTTATAGCAAATTCAAATATAGATCATCCAGAAGATTTCATCTTAAATGTTTTTATTGTCGCACACATTTCTAGGCAGCTTCCACTTCAGCTGAGATTTGGCCACACAGATCTCGCTACAGTGGCAGGCAGCATCTCTGTATTCCTCCCTTGTCACCTGACCCTGCCTCCATTGGCCATATACCTTCTATTTTTTTACCTTAGTTTCAAAAGAATATCTCTGTTCAGCCAAGCTGACCTGCCTTGTCTGCTTTTGACATTTTGGAATTGCCTCCTTCTTTGCCAACACAGTAACCTGTGTTGAAAATCTGAAAGATGACCCATTGTGCTGTGGTCTAACACCCTGCCTTTACTGAATCCCTGGGCTGTGGAAAAGATGGTGGTTTTTTCCTGTATTTTGAGAAGGTGATTAGCTTAGTAAAAATGGAGAATCAAATTTCCCTAGGATGATGTAGCTTTTAAAGATCATCATGGTGTAAGGACAGGAATTAGGATGTTTGAAACAAAAATTTGCTCCAGTTCCCATTACACTTCAGTTGTGTGGAATTTATCTCATTTACATTTAGTTCACCTTAACCAATAAAGAAACAATGTATTCATCTAAGCTTGTTTAATTGGCAATCAAGACTAAGATCTACATCCATTCCAGTACTTCTGTTTTGAACACAGATGTGAAGCCAGATAGAATAAAAGTTTTCTGGAGGTACTCATGTCTGTTTGTTGATTGGTTTTGTCAACAAGCAAGATGACAATCTTAAATTGCATGTTTAGCTTTTGGTTGATGTGAAATGACATTTTGTTTGAAAAATAATTTTCTGTGTCACATAATTTTGTGGCTTAGTTTGTTTCCAGGCCCATACTCTCATTCCATGCTGCAGATGAAGTGACTAGTTTTTAGGGAGACACAAAGACTTCTCTGAGATGACAAGAAGGTGCAGCTGCAGAGGTTCTAGGAGGTGTTCCTTATAGGTGGTATGGAAAGGCTTAAACCCTTCCCACCCTGTGCTCACCCTTTCAGTCTCAAACCCCTCATGGTTGTGCAGCTTGCCAGGGCAACTCCACCTGTCCCTTTGTCACTAAGCTGTAAACAAAGTGCTTTGGTTTCAACAATGATATACTCAGTGAATCCTTTTAGGCCATTTCATCAAATATGACAACAATTGCTGTGTATTGTGGTTACACAGCAGCACAGGGAATATAGAGGAGATCTGGGCTCATTGTTTAGTTTCATTTAGTTCATAAACTATTTAATTAGGTACATAATAAGTGTTGCAAAGAACACTGGAGATACAATAGAGTTATGTGAATGAAGACGAGTTCTGAGCATACCTTGCTGGAAATACTTGTGTAAAAATGGTTTTAATGTTTGACCTTCCCCAGGAGAAGATTGAATTCAGAATTAAGCATCTCAAAATACAGTCCCCAAATTAAACAATACACTAGAAACTTCATAATCCAATAACATCCCAACCCCAAGAATCTGACAGGTGATTTACAAATGGCTGGAAGAAAGTTTTGTGGACAACTTGGCTGCTAAGATACCTAAACTGCTAATGTATTATAAAAAATAATTCCACCATTCCACAAGCTAGTTTCTGTACTAAACCTATGGATTGTTCTCTTGGTGTCTTCTTAGGCTATAGTTTTATCTTTATGGGCTGAATATGTGGTCCTGGGAAGGACCTTGGAGCTTAAATCTTACTTCAGGCACATACTTCACTTTTTAATTTATTCACATTCTTAACAACATTTTTACACATCAGAGTTATCTTGTGTTTAAATAGGTGGTTAACTGATATTAACTCTGAGTAATCCATTTGTACTCCAAATTAAATGTATTTACTCTAGATTTAATTTAATTTAGATTTGGACAATACCAATGTTTAATCCTTAGCTGCTTTTGTAGTCAATGGAAAGATAGACAAACTTACAGCAATTGAATTATGTTTTCCAAATGTAGATGTGTATAATAAGTCAGATAAACCTAGCTGAAAGTGTTTCCATGGACTGGCAATATTTATGGGTCTTTTAGGTGTGACAATTTGTAAGAAGCTTAATGTTCATGAGACATCTTCCAGACAATTTGGATAAGATGTGTTGAAAGTCAGAATTTTGACTCCCATCTGAATGAAACCACAACCCCTTTTAAAGACAAACTCCTCACTAAAGAACTGAATTTTCATCACATAGTAAATGTAATTAAACGTAAATTACAATAATGTTCATTTTTTCCCCATACTTACATATTGCATGATACCTATGCACTTCTGTCTGATTGAAGAGAGGGAGAGTGCCTCAGAAGCCAAACCAGTGCTGGGCATGGATGAAATAGTTTCACAGATGGATCTCAAAATTGAGCTGTATATTTTAGGCAGGTCTATTTTCCCGAGTCAAAGTATAGCATATATAGTCATAATTTTGTGTGTTATTTATTCTCCTGTGCTAGATATCTGTTGCTGTGAAGAGCTTACATATTTCAATATTTTACCTGAAGCCTGCTTTGAGTATTTTCAGAGGCTGAGTGAAAATGTGGATAAATTTAGTTTTCAGATATCCTTTTAAAATCTTGTATAATTTGCTCAGCAAGGCATATCTTAATATCATCTCCATAATATGTACTGCAGTCATTGAGTGAGAGTCAGAAAAGAAATGTTTATTTTTTATTTCACTCTTCAAGGTAAAATTTTGATGAAACTGAAATTTTAATAAGGAATCACTATTTAAAATGAAACTCTCTTTTTTATTGTGACTGTTTTAATATTCAAAGAAACCATACTTAAAAAGATTTCACTTAAATACAGCTTTGTATATAATTTATTCCTATTTTGTACCATAAAGTCCTGTGAAAGTTCACTAAAAGAAGATACAGGGTCACAATACAATGCAACAAATCAGATCACAGTGGTGTTGATTGCAGACTGATAACTCCCTAATGTTCTCTGTAAGAATGAACAACATTGAGAAAGTAAATTTGCTTGCCTTTAATATCTAGCATGACTAATATGAATCAGTTTACTGTGGAACAGTTTTAATCAAGCTACTTGTATAAAATATCTGTGAAGACAGAAGCATGAATGCAGCAGACAGAGATTATTCCTTTAGTTACTAATCCATGTTCAAGATTAGGTTATCCTTCGCAAATATGTTTCATTGGTTCTCTTTCTCACTTAAAGATGTCTCTGTGGATGTGTCCTTGAGCTGCAATGCAAAACTCATTTGTTTGGGTAAAGGACCAGTCGAAATATAAGACAAGCATTTAAATGGAAAGCATGAATTTGAGGCCACGAGTACTCTCAAAGTTTTGTGCTTGTAGATATTGTGTTGACAGCAATAAGAAAACCAGGCCATGTCTACCCCACCTTCCCTGACAAAAAGATATATTCTTTCAAAGAAAAACTTTTCACTTTTCCAGTGGTGATGATGGATTCTCACAGTCTTGTCTGTATTTCTTTCTGACAGACTATCCCTCTTCTCCTGTAACAGTTGAATACTTTGGCCACTTCCAAAATGTGAAGAGATTTCACAGTGAGAAAACATGATGACAAGTTTACTGACAATATGCACAGAATAGAGACAGAGTACTGGCTGCATTGAAGTAAGGTTTGCAATTTGAGTTCAACCATGCTATTAAATGCCTAAGAATCATATAGGGGAGAGACTTAGGAAATTAATAGGAACACAGCCTACAGCAATAAAGCTTTGTATTTGTTATTTCCCACTCATATGGCAAATAGCTGCACTTGGCTTTAGGGAGACCCTTTATATTCACATTTAATAGTCCTTTAATAGATACTGTATTTGGTCGCTCTTCCTCCACCAGAAAGCTCCTATCCTTTCAAGCTAACTGATAGGCACTCATTGCACTGTTTATTTCAAGTTCCATTTCACTGCTCTTACCAGAATGGCTATTTAGGTTTGTTATTGTGATTCATATTACATTATGAGCATCATATGCGATTTACTCTCTGTGGCAGTATCCCTTCTTTACAAATAGATTTGAAATATGCCATATGCCTATCTGATAATGAGTACAATTTCTCCATCAAGTGTGTGTTGCATTTTGGGTTGGATATTTCTGAATTGGATAAGAAAACCTTCAAATTTATTTCATTTTATTGAGGTTATTTTTCATATATTTGTTTTTTTCTTTCTTACCAATTTCACAGTCCGGGTCAAGAAAGACAGTATAAATCCAACTGCAGCAAAAGTACAGGTATCTGCTTCTCCTGATATCAGTGATCCATAATTTACATTTTTCTCATTCCATCATAAAGTTTTGCTTTCCTGAGTTTCTTTTTATTTTCTAGTTATTTTCAGAGAGAGTTTAAAGGTAACTTACAAAAGGAACAATTATGTTTCTCTGGTTTAGCACAAATAATTGGTTAACAAATGCTGAATAACTCATTTAATAGTAGACCACTTTGTACAAGTATTTGATACTAAGGTAAAAATTTGAATGGTAATTTTAATGAAAAATACAAAGAAAATTAGCAACTGCACACATTTATTTAATCTTGAAGATACAGCTACTAATGAAGATTTATTGGTTCTAATATCAATATCCCTGGAGAATTACAGCTAAGTACATAATAGGTAAGCTTCTCTCAGCACTTCCTTCACATATTTCTTTATAACTCCAAGCCCCAAGATGATTTTTAGTCCCTTAGAAAAATAAAATAAGACCAGTAACAATAGTACTAACAAATTACAGTGTGCCACAGCAAGGGAGCAGGAGAGATCCAGGGTATGTCGTTCAATAGTTGGGAATTTGTTATATGAAAATGCCTGGGTAGTTGTGGGAAATAGGTCAAAACCCACAGAACAGGGAAAGCTAAAATGCTTTCAACTGCTTTTATAGATTTCCCTTGGGGAATACTCTTGACTCTCAGACGTTAGATTAAATAAACCCTGAACATGCAAATTTATTAGATTTCAGGAACTTATATTCTATGAGAAACAAGTCTAAAGAATAAGAAATTTGGCAGTTTAATGAGGAAAGTATATTAAAAGCACAATCACAGACTACAAATACTGAAAAGATAGGAAGTTTAGAAAAAAAACGCAGCTTGGGTAAAGTATTGACTCTTTAATGATTTTAATTGCATGAAGGGAGTATAAAGAGCACAGAAAAAGGAGTCAAATTGTTAAGGACAAAATGTATGGAAAAAAATTGTAAAAGACCAAGATGTAAAATAAGACACAACTGGCAAGTTTTATAAAGAACAACAGGAAGATATTCAGTAAGCAGGTTAGTATCAAGATGAAGATAAAGGGAAATGCTGAACAGAAGAAGGAAGAACTGATTATGATACCAAGAATGCTGAAGTGTTTAATGTTCTTTTAGCTTCAGATATTGCTAAAAAGATTGTCTGAGATCACACAGCTGAAACATAATCAACAAGAAAGGGGTAAAGATTCGGTCTGGAGAAAGGAGAAGTACATTAAAGAGCTCTAATGTAAGTTAGAAGTTTTATGTTGGATAGTCCAATTGAATTTTACTCAGAAAACTTTAAAGACTTGCTGAAACCATACAGAATTCATGAAAGGTTATGAAGTTTTGGAGAGCTGGGAAAAAAGGAAAATCACAGTTCTCATCTTCAAAAACGTGGAAAACTAGGAATTGAGAATTATGTGTGAGTTAGCTTTAGCTCCTTTTGTAAAAAGCTGGAACAAATATTCAAACAATTTATAAGCACTTAGAGATAACGTAAAAGTAGACTAACTGCAAGCACAGATTTCTTGGGAACAAAGCTTGTCAGAATAATCTAATTTCCTTCTTGTGAAAGGATAAGAGTCTTACAGATAAAGGAGAAGAAACATATATGTTAGATATTTTGAATTTACAAAATCTTTTGAAGCTGCTTTATGTGACACTTATAAGCAAAAGATAAGATTAAGATGATTAGTATTAAAGATGTGCAAAATTATGAGATGTGCCCAAAAAGTCTTAAACGGTGATTTGCTATCAAATCAGAAGGTAGTATTTAGGCAGGTTCTGCAGAAGTTTTCTCATGTCTTGTATAGTTCTGGCTTTTCATGAATGATTTAAATGCAAAAATACAAAGGAAACTTTTCATAAATGCTCAGTTGGGGAAGTGATCAGAAGTTTAGGACCAGTTATGATGGGAACAAATAGAAACACTTGAAGTTCCACCTAAATATGAGAGAAAATTTGTTTACTGCAAAGATGACAGAGCACTGAACCAGGTTTCCCAGAAAGGATGTGGATTCTCCTTCCCTGGAGATACTGAAAACCCACCTGGATGCAATCCTGTGCAGCCTGCTGTAGATTGCATACTGCATGTGTCATGATATTCTACTGTCTTGAGTTACAGAAACAGAAGTTCTGTGCATAAGGTATGTAAGTTAATATTTCTGCACTGCTTGGCTCTAACAAGACTGCAGCCAGAGTTCTGGTCCAGTTCTGCATCCTGACTGAAGGTGAAGGTAAATCTGATGGACAGAGAGCCTCAAATCCAGCACAGTGTAATGAGAATGTATGCTTTAAAACCATAAATAGCTCCTGTGTATTGTTTCGTTCAGTAGGTCAGAGAGTAACAAACAATCAGATTCTGACTCTTTGAGGAGGCATAATCATAAACCACAGATTTATTTGCTTTCTTGAAGAATAATATTCCCACTACCAGCAAAATAAAAGTATACCTGTAGATAATTAGACTACCTTTTGTACACATAAATCTTACTTTGAAATTAAACGGGGCAAAATATTATTATTTAATTCTCATAAATATTGTGTTCAGAAAATGCTATTCCATAAATTTTATGCTCATATCCAATTTTGTTCTTCATGGGTATTTTGTCTAAAATTCTGACACGTCTTGGCAAGTTTCCCCTCACAAAGAGTTCCTACTAAAGAACAATGAATTAACCAGGGGATATTGTTTGGAAAAATGAACAGAACTCATCTAGAGTTTTTAGATAAATACCTATTGGTGCTGTAGACAATGTAACACCACATCTAATCTTGACAATACCTCAGAAGCAGAGAACTGTTGGAAATTGGAGTGTCTTACGATTTGTTCTATTTGTGCAAGTCTCTCTCTTTTCTAGCAGTCTGAAAGCCTGCCCCCATTGTCATGTAGGCAGGATGTCACCCACATCATCTGAGATGACACATAGTCCGTGCTTCTGCCATGTAAGGTGTGATCCTCTCAGATCACACTCATGTTGGTGGAGCCAAGGAGTGACAGAACTCTCACCCGTATTCAAAATTCATTTGCACGAGTGACTTGACATTGAGCTCCTGATAGTCCACCAGAGCCATGGCATCATTGCTGACCCTGTGTTCACTCTCAGGGATCAGGTAAATCACCATTTGGCCGCATTGCTGATCATCTTTCTTATTGCCTCAATAAAGTTTGTTTACAACCTTTTGTTAGACTCCACCACTGTTCAGACATAATCAGAAAAAAAGATATTGATTATTAGCATTGAATAAGAACACTTATCCAAAAAAGAGCAATATTCATATCTGACATTATAATTAATTTTATTTGCCCTGTACATTATTATCTGTCTGTACATATGAAGAGATCTCACACTGAAAGAGAGGTCTATCCTTTGTGACAAAGCATAAATAACACCCATTAAAACCTCTGTGTTCTCAGCAGGAAAATAGGGCAAATAAAGTATTTTTGAAAAAATACAGAATCATGACATTAGGTATCAAAACTGATGTTGATATGTTTAATATCAATAGCACTAACATTTTAATGAGCAAAACATGGTAGTTTCCAATGCCTTTCTCTGCAAGCATTTTTGAGAATGTATTGTGATCACTCAACATGCCCTGGGATTAGTTTAAAATGTGAGAAAATAAATGCATACGTATTTTGAAAAATGACATTTATGGAAATACCAGTGATATAATATCCAAGAAAGTATGCATACACATACTCCAAAATAAAACAAAAGTTTTTTGTCTGGTGCCATGTAAACCCAGTGAGTGGAAGATTTGATGGAATTTTCTTCTGTTTCCAAACAGAAAACACATGACACCAATCAGCAAAATTCATGCTTCAAGTAAGAGGACTTTTAGTCACTAAGGGCTTTTTTAGAAAACTGATGTATCCAGACAAAAAAGTAAAAAAAAAAAAAAAAAAAAAAAAAAAAAAGGAAAGGGAAAATTACTTTTTATAAATCAATTTAAGTGATTATACTAAACAGATAACTGAAATTTACTATTTACATAAAATAGAAAGTTTATGCAGGCAAGGTAGGCTGCAGATACATCTCTATGGCTGAAATTCCTTCTGGAATAACTGAAACATGTACTACACCACTGTAAATAAAGTTCTAGAGTACTTGTCTATTACTCTTCTACATGACTTTTTCCCATGGTGCTCTTCTTCAGCAATTATCTAGAGGAGTTTCAGCAGAAGTTAACAGTGAAGTTCATATGCCTAAGGAGGAAGTTAAAATTACAAGCAGGGTGATTATTCATAGCCAAAAATATATTTAGCAACCTGAGGAAAAAAAATGCACAGGAAGAGTTTTAATTCACAACATAAGCAGAATGGGTCAAATGGAGCTTCATCAGCTCCCTATTAGATCCCATCTGAAGACAGTTACATCTGAAAAATTTCTTTTGAATTAAAATCTCTGTTCAGCAAGACAAGATGACCTTAGCTTGAAAATTGTCTTTCAGTGCTGGAGACTCCTGGAAAGAGACATACTGGTCCCTCACTTCTCCAGGTCAGCTTCTTGATCAGCCTTTCACCCATACATACCAGCTCTGGTTGCAGAAATTAATTTCACAGTGTACCCCTTAAGGCTCAGCTGACAAGTGCAAATGTGTTGGCAGAGAAAATGCATGCCTTCAAAATAATCTTTTTGTGCTCCTTTTACTTTCAAGGATTGTAATGATACGGAAAGCAGTCCACATCTGTTTTTTAAACATGTTATGTACCAGTTGAATTTCCTTGAGACACAAACCGTGCTTTTTCAATGAGTAAACAAAAAGCTATGGGTAGGCACCACCACATAGACTACCAAGTAGTGTTTCATTTATAAAGAATTGTTTACACTAAAATTTCTAGACATTTCCTTTTAAGAAACAACAGTCAGGTGACCATATAAAAAGCTGGTGTTTGTCAGACCTTTTTTAGGGAGTATGGAATATTTATGTGAAGACTACAAAAGCATCAGAATTGGCATGAGAAAGCATCAGAGAAAGCATCAGAGAAAGCATGAGAAAGCTGTGACACGTTTTTAAGGAAAAGGACAATCACTTTCTCATTTTTGTTCATGTAGAAAAATAATTGTCACTTTTACCCTCTGAACTCATTTCTTGCTTGCAGCTCATAACCTTCTCCTGTGGACCTGTCTGAAATATATTTCATCTAGGAATGTAATCGAGGGGGAGCAAGATCCTTCAGTTTACACTTCATCTCACTGAGAGTCAGGTGTGAAGTGGAGTCAGAAGCTTTTGCTGAGAAGATGATTCTCTTGGGACAGTCTAAGAGAAATTCTCAAACTATCAAGACCAGAATAAGAAAATTGTGTTAAAACAGAAGGAATAGCTTATCTGACACTGCTAGTTGGAAACCAGATGTTAATCTGCCAGTGAGGCAGAGTTGAGCTTTAAGTGCAGACAGATTTTGAGAACATTTCTACTCCCTGTATCCCAAGATATTTTCCTTCAGGTAATGCTCAGTTACATTTAGTGATTTATTTAATAAAAAAATTGTTACAATTTACTGTCGTATTAAAAGATTTTATGAAAGCATCTCACCATATCACTATATGACCAGGTGTATCATTCAAGGAAATGAACCAATGACTAACTAACTCCTGCACCTTTTCTGATGTGTTTTGTTTATTAGTTATTTCTAGACATTTCCCCCATTTTTCCTATTGTAAAAAGTCCAATAGATTATTTGTTTTCCATTTCTCTTTTCTGTTGTTTTTTTTTTTCCTCCTATAGTAATCATTTTGCACAGTAATTATTAGATAGAAATTAGCTCCATCCCTCTCAGCTCTATATCTGTGTATGCCTGTGCATGTCTGAGTATTTGTACATGTTTGGGCAGGTCTGTATTTTGCTCCATCCTCGCAAAGATACAGTAATGGTCACTGCTCTTCCTATTTAAAACAAACCAAGATTTATTGTTGGAGACAAGGAATCTGTCACATTGATGTCACACAGCAGGCTGACAAGAGTTCTGTTTTACATGACCTCAGTGTGATTGCACCTGCAAGAATAAGTTCAGTTCTGGGAATCACAATATCACACATATATTAAAAAATCACAGGGAGTTCAGAAAAGTGCAACAAAAAAACGATTAAGTGTTCAAAATGAATGAAATGTAAAGAAATAATCACAGCATGGCTAAGTAGTGAAAATTAGTATGACATGTAAAGGAAATAAGTCTCAACAGGAGCTTTTAAAAATGGTGTGGGCTAAACAGAAGCTTCAGGAAATAGCAGGTACTCCTGGAAGAAGAAGCTAAGGTTAAATCAACAAATATAATATTACAGATATATTTCTTATTTTGAAAAAAAAGTATACTAGATACCATAAAAATATTAGGGTTGAAGAGACACAGTAGGTCATCTACCCAAGCTGCTCATTAAAGCAGGGATAGCTTTGGATTTAGACTGTTTCATTAGATACATTAGATTTGAGAATTTCTAGCAGGGATGGATATTTCACGTATTCCATGATTTTAGTGCTTAACCACCATTACTATGGAGAATCCTTTTTTCTCTATATTTTATCAGAATTTCATTTGGCATAGCTTTTTCTGTCTGTTGCATCTGTCACTGAGCATATCTAGGAGAATCTGGATGTCCTCTCTCCAGTCAGCATGGGTACTGTGTTGTTTTGTATTCAGTCTTCTGCTCATTCTGACTCCTGTGCACAGTCCTAGCCTGTCCTGTTGTATGGGTTGACTCATTCCAGGTCCAAAGCTTTGTTTTCACTGAGTCTCACTGGATGTCTTGACCTTTGCAATATTTCAGCCCTACCCTTCATCAGTACATTCTCCTCTTTTCTCCTGTTCATGCTGTTAATGCATCTTGGTCCCATTAATCTGGTCCCATGGATTTCATTATGTAAAACTTGCTTCAGCAATCACTAAGACATGTTGCATCTAATTGTCTTCTGGTACCTTCTGAAGCATTTCTTCACCCTGTACTCTGCTACTAGGGACAGGGACCTAGTTTGAGGTAGAGAAAGTGTTGAGTAGATAAGATGTTGAATACTTCAAGTTTATTAATATCTAGATCTCGAGATATCTCTCACATTCAGCAGCAGCCGCATATTTTGTTTTATGCCCCTTCTCTTTCTCTAATTATAGAATTAGAATATAGAATTTTTTCTTGTTTCCTTTCATATCTACCGTTTTCAGCATCAGCTGAAATTAATTTTATTAATTCTTGTCTCGGATACCTAGGCACTGTTCCTGTATTGCTCCTTAGTGGAGTGTTCCCAACTCCACCCTCTACTTTATTTTTGGGCTTGAGGTCATTCTGGATTTCTGCACTGAGTTACCTGGCCCTCTGCCACACATTCTTGTTCATGTTGGAATTGACCTCTTTGTGTTTTAAGGAGTTTTTCCAAGAAGAAAACCTGATATCACCAGTCCCTTTCCTGTTCAGATAAGCTTCCCATGGGATCCTGCCTCTCAGTCTCCTGAAAAAAAGCTGAACTACATTCTTATCTTCATTACTGAAACTCAAGCTTGCTATTCTGTCACACTAAATGGATTAATAGAATTCATGTCATTGAGATAAAAGAGACCAGAGCACATGTATCCTTAATCCTTGGAACTATTCTACTGGTTCTTTTTGTTTTCATAAAAACTTCGTATCAATCCAAATGGGTGTATCAGGAAATAAAATTTATAGTTGTGAAATAATAATAAGTGGCCTTGAATATTTTCTTTGAATATTGATTGACAAATTAAATCTAAATGACACTTTTATTCAGTAATATTCATTCAGATACCAATAATAATTTCACCTTTAAGCAAATAATACTATTGTCATTATCGACATTTGTTGGATATTAATAACTATTTTGGTATTATTATAAAATGTTAGCTAAAGTATTACAATATTTTTAATAATGTATTTGAATTTAGACATTTGCATAATAGAATCTCAGAAAAACAGGAGTAAGAAGGCATTGAGAGATCACCTGGTCCTTTTCCCTGCCCTAAGGCAGAATCAGTTCTCACTATGATTCTGCATAGACATTTTTTCCACTTCTTTTGAAGACTTCTATAACAGAGATTCCCACAGCAACCTATGACTGTAATTCACTACCTTACCTTTTCATGTTTCCCCAGTGTCTATACTGAATTTTCTGTTGATTTTGAATCTCATTAACTCTCTTCTGATGCATCAAGATTACAGAGGACAATTTCCTCTGTGGCTATGGTATCCAGTCTGGCTTAACTCCACCCAGTGTCATTTAACTGCTTTTCCCTTATTTTCTTAAGACAATGTCATGTACAAAGAACAATAAATATGTTAGAGAAAATGAAACTATATGACATATAATTCCCTTTCTATTTATCTTTATGTAGAAAGACTAGATGGTTTAGGCTGGCTTTACCCAGTCTATTCTTCATAGAGCTGCATATTGTGTGCTGTGTATTCCATTCTTGTCTCCTATGTACTTGTAAATAGGTTGTTTTATAAATTGCTGCTGAATTTTTCAGAAAGTTATAGTTAGGGTAATTTACTTTATAAACTTCTTTTCTTTAGTTACCTAACATCCCTCTTGCTGCCTTTTTTTTTTTTTTTTTTAAGTAGATGTTAAGCTTCCTATTATCTATAACTCATTAGAAAGGTTACTGCCAACAGTTTGCTCATACTGAGTCAATAGATGTCATCCAGTTAATTTGTGATTAACTGTATATATATCATTAATTAAATATTAACCATGCATATCTAACTAATTATATACTGATTATATTTTTGGTCATATTACTTAATCACACATCAAAACTGAGAGAATCTTTCTGGTGGTCATTATAGTTACAACAGAAAAATGAGAAAGTGGCACTCTGTCAATAAGTTATCATTATCAAAGATTTCTGACTGGGATTCTATGAGTTATATAGAAAATTAGACATAGTAGATAATACCGTCAGCTGTATAAACAAAATCGAAACAAACTTTTGCCCAGAAGCAAAAATACAAGCAGGCATCACATTATAGGAAATAGGCTAGCCAATTAAAGAACACTCTGGAATATCTTAATTCTGCACAGTACTATTAAGGCTATACACAGACTCAGACCTGTAGTTCAGCCTGTGCTGCATTAAATCTGAAAACTATACGTACTCATACAAAAATTATTACTGTGCCATGCCTGTATTTGGGTGGAGTCTTCCTTTCAATTCCTAGGGAAAAGTTTTTTGGTGTCTCATGAACCACCATCAGTCACAACTGTTGGATTCCTTCTACATACTATAGATAACACAGACAGCATATGATGAAACTAGTTTGTTTGTAACTACAGTAATGCAACTGAGTTTGGTTCTGGGCAGTAAGTATTACAGAATGAAAGGAAGGGAAAATTTGGGTAAAAAAATAATGTTATTGAAAGAATAGCAAACAATTAAATGAAGAAATGGCTTCATTACCTGGTAATAATAAATAATTTTGCAGTGTTTAATGCATGATGATCACTTGAAAGACACATCATGTTTCAAGTCATCGTATTAAAAATTCCTCCACTTCAGTTTCTGACAAATGTGCTGGTTTCAGTTGGGTTAGAGTTAATGTTCTTTCCACTGCCTGGTATGGGGCTACGTTTGGACTTGGGCTGAATAGACGGTTGATAATAGAGAGGTGTTTTTGTTATTATTGAGCAGGGCTTACACAGACTCAAGGACTTTTCTGCTTTTTTGGGCTGGCAGACTGCCAAGGAAATTCAGGGTGTGTTGGAGGCTGGGAGGAGCCACAGCCAGGACAGGTGACCCCAGCTGGCCAAAGGGATATTTTAGACTGTCATGCTCGGTATATAAAGTGGGGGAAGAAGGATGAAGGGGAGGACATTTGGAGTGAGGAGTTTGATCTTCCCAAGTTATCATTACATGTTATGGGGCCCTGCTCTCCTGGAGGTGGATGAACCCCTGTCTGTCCATGGGAAGCAGAGAATTAATTCTTTTATTTGCTCTGCTTGTGTATGTAACTTTTGCTTTCTCTGTGAAAATACCTTTATCTCAACCTACAGTTTTTCTAGCTTTTACCCTTCCAGTTTTCTCCCTGATCCCAATGGTGGGGAGTGAGTGAGTGGCTGTGTGGGGATTGGTTAACCTGGCTGGGGTTAAGCCACGTGTGTGACTCAGTTCTTTCCTCTGGATGATTTTTGGCAAACTACAATCTTTCAAAGCCATTATTAATAGAATTTGAAGACATCAGCATCATCTCTAAAAGACATAATTTTTTTCTTATACTAAAAGATTAATTTTAGTTCTCCAATTAGAATCTGTCATCTGAGAGGAAACTGTTGGCATATACAAACTCCAATTAAATTATGCATGACAAGGGGTTTTGTTTAGTTCTCATATTAGTCAGTTGTGCATAGTCAAAAAAAATTCATATATAAAGATCAACATGTTATCATATTCATCATAAGCCTGTTTCTAGCCATAAAAACAATCCTGTGCCCAAACCTTTTCAAAATTGTAAAATAATTTTGAATTATGCACAAGAAATAAATAAAATAAATAGTGGAATGAATGCTGCCTAGAACAGACATTTCAGACAATCATCCAATAAAAAAATCAGAGGATAACAGAGTGGATGATATCCCACTTGCTTCTTTCTTTTTTTTTTTTTTTTTTCCTCCTTGACCTATAAGATTCTGCAGCTTTCCTGAATGCCAGTTTGACAACTTTCAGATGTACTAAATCCATTTAAACTCTGACAATCAGTGAAGAAATGAAATAGCACTGAACAATAGCAGCAGTCTGTGATGTTTACAAATACATTTACAGGAAGTCGTTCTTCCTGTGAACCCATTGTACATGCCAATTTGTTGCAATCTCCATTATAATGAAAAAGCATGGGTACAATGAACTGCAAACCTTATTTAGAAAACTCATAACTTAGAAACATCAGAAGACAACTGGGGTCATCTCTAAAGCAGATTTCCTAGTTGTCAATGAGTATTTTGCTGCTTTCATTAAATGGACTTTAAAAGGTTTTTAATTGCATTACTTATTTTGGCTAACAACATGATTCTGATAACATTATGTTTGCAGCTATTAGGCTCCAAAGAGCATTATTTAGGCCCAGGAAAAATTGCCTACCAGTGCTATTGGAGGTCTAGACTAAGTGACATTTCTGAAACTGTGTGACAGACTTCTTTCCAAGACTGGATTGCTAAAATTTGCTCACTTCTGTGTACACTTACCTTGTTTCCTACATGATATTAAGTGAGTATGAATACTATCTCCTCTGAGTTTAAAAAGTATATGTTACAGAAGAGACAAAGTGTGGAAAAGAAATGCCCAAGTGAGCTGGAAAATGCCGGTTGTTGTGAACACAATTTGGGCTTAATAAACACACACTTTTGCCAGTACTGGAAAAATTTATACATTGCTCAAGCCTAGGAAAAGTTAATTCTCTGTTCTGAGGAATGAATTGAGCATTAGCTGGATACACTGGAAACAGTTGATGTCACAGTCCCCAGTGTATGCTTGCAAACTTTCAGAGATGGCTCCAATTTTAGACACAGGCCTGAGTTTCACTTTTCTGGAAACAGTTAATGCAAACATGGGAAATTTTTCTCTTGAGAGATAATGTTTTTCTATGTTTTATGTTTCTTGGTTCTTTTCCCTTGCTAAACAAAATTAGGTAAATATCTTCTATGGGTCAAGGCTACCACTAATTCATTTGGAAGTTGTCAGGAGTGTGTTTTAAGCTGATATAATGAAAGAGAGGAGGAAGATCTCTTTCCTATATAAACGTATGAAAAGCTAATAATAATTTTACTCTCTACTCAGTTTTTATCTGGCTTTATTATGCAGAGTCTTGATAATTCATGTTCTCATAAACAGTGTATAAAGCAAGGGTCAAGCCAAAGTTCATGATATTATACTGAAAAGGGATTTGGTTGATACAGAAAATCTTTTTCCAATACTTCTTTGTCTACAAGAAGATATCATGATAAGTTTGAATTTTTGTATGTGGTTGCCTCTGAGTATTTGTGGGTGATTGTACAGAGGAATAAAGGCCTTAAATGGTACGTGTGAATCTTCATTTGATTAGAATGCAAAGGGTATACATCACAATTCAGTGAACTTAAATAAAATGAAAGATTGCCATAAAATGTTTTGTATTGTTCTAGTTTGGTTTTGGTTTTTGTATTCTGTTGGGGTTTTTTTTTTTAACTGTTGTGTTGTTCTCTACTACTCGAGAAAAACTTTTAAGAGTGAAATAAATGGTTATAAATCTGTCAGTGCATCTTTGAAAGCATAAAATTTTAAATAAAAACTATTTTCTGTCTCCAAGGGTTAAAAAAAGAGTTTATATTTTTAAAAGAAAGGCCCAATAAACTTTTTAATCACTGTCAAGTAATACACAAATTTTGATAAAATACTACTGATACAGAAATTTTGCTCTAATGTTCAATGGATGAATGTTTCTCACTGAAGAAAGTTATGAAGACTTAATTCTTACTGGCACATAGGAAAGAAATCTCTTCCTTTTTGTAAGGTTGGATTAGTTTTTTGATTCTTTTTTGAGAAAACTGTATAAGTAACTGGCATTTAAAACATATTTTGTCATTTATTTTCTCTGTTTATTCTCCTTTCTCTGAGAAGCTGACTCAAAGTTGTCACAAGAAATTTTTGAACTGATAATAGGGAATAATTTTCTGGATTAAATATTTTTAATATTAGTTTATGATAAATCATTTTATAAGGTACATTGAAGTGATGACTCTCTAGCAAAACCTTTCCAAGATATGAATGTTGTTGTCTAACACATTCTAGAAATTACCATCTGGCACCATTTTGAAATGGAACTTCTATCTAAGTTCTTCCTCATAAGTAGTCTGGACTGACTTGGAGAAATCAGTCATCATCCAGTATTCTATCTCTGTTTTTTTCAGTATTTAAGGTATGCTTTATCCATAAGAAGAGCCTGGCTCTATATGCCTAGCAGTTATTTCCTCTCACCAAAATGAGAAAAACCAGAACGGGAACTCTTTGTGGCAAGTTCTTTTCTGAGAACAAATAAATATGAAGTAAAAAAAAATCTTTATAAGCTATCACACATATACCTCAAATAATTTGGTATTTTGAAATCTTATAATAAGTGTTTTTTGTTTTAAAACTATAGAAAGTGTTTGGGCTGAAAAGGAGTTAATTTTCCTCATAGTCCTCGTAATAGTTTTGTGCTCAGTATTGGTAACTGGAAAGGTGCTGGTAACTCTCCAGTGCTCTGGCTCCTGCTAATCAGGGCTGGCACAGCATCAGCTCTGTCGCCTGAACATTCTGCCCTCACCAGTAGGCTGGGGGTGGACAAAATCTTGGGAGGGGACATAGCCAGGATAGCTGACCCAAACTGACCAGAGGGATATTCCATATGATGCCTACTTTTCAACATAAACTATGAAAAATGAGTAGTCCTGGCATTTGTTATTACGATATTTTTCTTACAGAGCAACCACTACAAACACTGAAACCCTACCTCCTGAACTGGACCTTATTTGCTTTTGTTTTAATTTGCTTCCTCATGCTGCCTTTATTTTTGCTTTTATTTTTATCCATGGGGATTTTTTTATCTTATTTTCTTTGCCCTTCCACCTCTGCCCTTCTTAGGAGGGGAGTAATGGAGAGGCTCTGATGGCACCTAGTATCCAAGCAAGGCTAACCAACCACAAAAAAAGCTTTTAGAGCAAAATTACATAGCATGGCTTATCATACCTAGGTTGAAAAAAAAAAGCAAAAAAAAAAAAGCAAATATCCCTCAAACCCTGCAGAGCTGTTTTGACAGATGAGGCTTGAGAAAGTACAAAACATAAACTGCAACACTGCGCTTTTCATTTTCATACCAGGGCACTTTGCTTTGAATTGTTTCTTAAATGTTTCAGACAAGTCAGAAAAAGGTATTGATCATTGTTAACTGATGACATGGCCATAAAGTCATCAACAAATATTGGTGTCTAATTCTGAAGTGCATGCAGACGTCTAAGATAATGGATTGTTGTGCAGCGGCAGTGATAGATAAAAATTTTTAATGTGTTTATTTAGAAGTTAGAAAACAATTTTTTCCTATCTCATTTTGGTGCAAGTTTAAAAGTTTAGACATCATTAATAAAATTTTGTTCCCAACTAATCTAGGGAACTTAAAGGTTGCACCAAGATTGAAAGGATTTTTCCTGGATCTCTGTATCTGGATATCTTATAAACTTCATATGGCTCTTGTCCTGGAATTCTAAAACAGCCTAATTCTGCACAATTATTCTCCTTCTCAGTAAGCACAGAAATATTTTGATTTTTAACAATACTAAAACAACAACAAAGCAAACACAAACTTCTCTATCTAAATAGCATTTTCCCGCATTTAGGTGTGAATTTTCTTACCTGTATTTTACCCTAAAATTCACATGGTCTCTAATCAAATTTTAGGCTTCAACAGTGACATTTTTACTTATGCTGCTTACTGTGATTGATGAGGAAGATTAAAGAACTGTCATTACAGGAAAAGAAAGTTCTGTATTTTTTGGTATTTTATGCTGAAAATTGCAGTGCTAATGTTCAGCCGAGCAAAATTTCAGTGACTCAAAACTCCCATTTTTACTCCTGTAAAGGTTATGGGAAATTAATAAAAAAAGGTACTTTTAAGCATCCTGACAAGTAGAAACAAGACTAGTAGAAAACAAATGTAGAAAATCCACTGTCTTTACCAAGGGCCTCCTTAGGAATACATCATAAGGGATAATTTGGTCTGACTGACTTAGCAGGGAATTCGCACCAAGTCTCCATGCTTGACAACATCAGCGATGGTCCCTTTGGACTCATGTTCATTCTCCTGGAATATAAGTATGTTGCATAGGCCAATCACACAGCCACTGCTTCTTGTCCTTGTCGGTGATGATCTGACTGAAAGTGGGTGACACTGTGCATCCATGGGGACAGAATGCTCACACAGGAGCTCCTGATAACCTTTCCTAGGAGTCTCTCTACAGAAAAAAAAAAAAAAAAAAAAAGCAAATATAATGGAATTATATTGATTAGGCTAATGACAGAGCTGATAAGTTGCAGGAGCCTTTTCTCTATTTCATTCTTTTCTTCTTTTCTTTACTTCCTTTTTTTTTATTACACAGTAGAGACAAACCTGTGTGATGGAGCTGATGACTGATGATGATAGTAACGATAATGGCTGCTTTATTTTTTTTTTCCTTATGCTCCTATTCACTAGTCCTGTGTGCTGAAGGCATTCAGTATGCACAAAGAGTTCATCAGGAATTTCTGAGATGAACAATTCCTACTTCTCATCTGAAAATAATTTTCATCTTAATTTCTATTCCAGCTCCATTCTGTAGAGGAATTCAAATAAAAAAGGAAAATTTATATCTGGGGCTATTTTTAAAACAAGGTTTTAAAATAATTGACATTTGAAAACAAGGGAAAACTTTTCTATATGTTGTACATCCCTGTAATAATCTACGTAATGACTGATGAATCAAAATAATTCTAACAAGAGAGTAATTTTGTTCTGCATATTACAGCAGGATCTACATATGGTTTTCATAATGGGAAAATATAAAATGAAACAGTTGCCAAAAAAAAATTACACAATAAATATTGCTTTGATCACTGACACTCTGTGAGGCACAACACTGAGCATTCTGAATCCCAAACTCTCAGGGTTAGGATCAGAAATCTCACTCTTGTCTCTCATAAACCTTGTTTATGAACACAGGAACCTGCAGAGGTATTGATTTTTAAAACATGCATCAAATTCCACAATCAACACTGCTGGTTGATTGGTCATTGGCCTGTAGTACACAGATTCTCTACTTGCACATAAGGTACTTATTTTCCATTTCAAACTTTAATCATAGACAATAAAGGACAGAAAATACAAGACTACTGAATATCTACTGAGTAATAATGTATCATAAAATATTGTAAGTTAAAATATAATATGTTGAGTTGACCTTGCAATGAAGAACAACACAGGAGAAATAGGGTCATTCTCTTTTTACACAAAAAGGGAAATGAACTTCAGGTCATTCCTACTTTATTAGCCACTAGCTTTTATCCTGGAGGTGTTGTGCTTGAGAGATTTTATCAACAATACTTTGTGATTATTACTGGGCAGATCCAGACAACCATATTACCTTTGGCCTCAGAGGAATTTTTCCACATGTCATCCCTGCCGGAGGCTAAATAGCTATAAGAGAAGTTATGGAAGAAAACTAATTAGAAAAGGGAAAGGGTGATGGAATTGAGTATAAAAATAATAATAAAAAAATCTATTATTTTCAAAGTTGTAATGGTATATGTCTTTGCGTGTATTTCCACTGTCTTTCCTCTGATGCCTTATGACATTGTCACATTTTGAGTTACATTCCCTATTCAATCAGACAACAAGCTTGGAGGAATATTATGTCATCAATGTGTTTTAAAGAGTGAAATCCTATAACATAACTTTTTCATGAAGGTCATTACTGTAAGTTAGAAAACTGGAGACATATACTATATGCATGTATTAAGGATGCCCAGGTGTCATAAAACATAGGGTTCAATATATATGTGACTAGAATCTGTCCTGTTTACATATGGTGCATAGGGTGTTATATGAAAGTTTGTGTGTTCATGGAAGGTCTTTCGCATATCTTCTTTCCCTGAAAATTAGATGGTGGGAAAAAAATGATTGTTTGATTTTCAGGTTTTTTAGGAGGTCTTTTGAGGTTTATAATTTGTTGGTTTCATTGAGGAATGTTTTGTTTGTTTGTGGGTGTGGATTTTTTTTTGTTGTTTGTTTTTGTTTTCCTTTTGGTTTTGGCTTTGTTATTTAGTTTTTGGGGATTTTTAAAAAAATATTTTATTTCTTTGTTTTGAAAAGGGAGTATCACTATAGATTTCAGTAGTTTTTCAATATCTTCTGGTAGATTCCTTTATCACAGAGGACTAGCTGGGATTCCACAACCATTTCTACATAGCTCACATTTTCTGATAAGCTTACATAGTTTGATTCTCTTGAATGCAATTATCTTAAACATATGCAGTTCAGGAAACCACAGAAGAATTAATCATCTAAGCCTGTCTTTATATTCAAACAAAAAAAAAATCACTTTTAAGACACAATTTGACTTGTTCTACAAGTGTATGTCTAGATGAAGTTATTCTTTTTGCCCAAGAATGAGTGAACTACTGCCATTCAATATTTAATCTGGGTCAAACAGTTTTGGAGTACTTTGAGTAACTGAACTGATGATTTCAGCATTGTAGATGCCTATATTTGATCATGTGTGCCCAGACTAAATAATTTCAACATATTATTTTCTCAGGGGGGAAAGCAGTAAACAGAGAATTGTATGAATTTTCCTGTGATTTTTAGGTAAGTAGAACTTCAAAACTTGTATCCTCTACCTTTGTTCATGCTTTTAAAAGTGTTTTCTTTCATCTATAAGCTGCTCAAATTGGAAGTAATTTCCAAAGTTTTGTATAGTGCAGAACATGTCACTTATGAACAGGGCTTAGTACAGCTGTTAAGAACTGCTGTGATGCACTGATCATTATCTTGGTGGGATGAGCAAAATGGTAAATCCCTGTTGCCTTTAGAACTTGCTCCTCTGACAGCTGCTGGAGAAATCTATGTACCTTGAGGGGGAGAATTTT
>VXBR01005242.1:163459-184074 GCA_013400215.1 Cisticola juncidis
TGTTTTTTGTTTGGTTTTTTTTTTTTTTTTTTTTTTTTTTTTTTTTTTTTTTTTTTTTTTTTTATGAAAAGTGTTTAATAGTGGTTTCTTTGTTAACTAGACCTTGTTCAAATAACAGTTACTGAGTTTTCTAATGATACATATGATACATCTAAAACACATTTCTAGCAGGAACTCTTGTCTTATTTGCAGTTGATAGTGAGAGTGGCATATGTGGTTTATACATTTTAAATTTTTTAAAGCAAACTGTTTAGCTGATGTGCATATCTGTAATATAAAAGTGAATAAAGTAAAGTTTTCAATTTTCCTAAAATTCTCTTATTCATTTGCTGTCTGCTGTGATAAAACTCAACGTAGTAGATGCTTAATAAAATGACTGGCAGGCAATATAATGCAAGTTGTTAGTAGCTGTGCTAGTTCTGTAGCACACACTTCAGTTCAGCCTAAAACCTGTATCTGTGGAGAATGATAATTAGAGAAGAATAAATACGAGATATTTAGAAGGCCAGTTTATTGTCATTGAACAGACATATTGCTGTACATTATTTATTTTTAGTTCTTTCCTTTTCCCAAAAGTTCCTCTTCACTTTCTGTGTAAAATGCATTGTGTTAACTTTGAGTTTAGTGCTAAGTGCTACAACGTGATTAATTTCCTGAAGATTAAACTGTGATGTTTGCCTCCCTTTCTCAGCTGTCTGTAGGGTTGCATTTAAATGAGATATTTGTAATTTATATCTTTTACTTCATAAATAAGCCCTTCTGCTGCTGTAAATACATATGTATGTGATATTTTTAAGACAGAAAAGACATTCAAAAAATGAATGAAAACATGAAAACAGCTTTTTTGTTTACTGAATTCTTTCCCAAATGAAGATAAAATTATAAGTTTTACAGCATAAAACTTTAAAAGTTTCTTAAAACTTAATTAAAAGTCAAAGACTTGGTAAGAGTTATACCAGTAGCCAGGAAAGTAGCATGTTTCTAAGATAAAACAAAATTCATGTGGATATACACAGGTGTCTTTGTGTGTATAGATAACTGGTGAAAATACCTTTCCCTGTGGACTGTTAGGCCATTTGGATCCAGACAATCAGGTTCTGAAAATATATAGGAAAGAAATTTTCCTTTTTTTCCTTTTTTAGCCCTTTTATTATTAAAAAATAAATAGTTATCTAATAAATATTGTTCTTTCACAAAAACACCTTGTGATAACTTCAGTGGTTTTTTGAGATTTAAACCTTATTTCTCAACCACTTTACTTTGGTAGAGGATCTCTTCACAACTGAAGAAACTAGTCTCATACAAATACCAGATGACTCTTTTATCTTAGCTAAAACCAGAGGTGAATGAGGGATCTTTTGTACTTACTTACTTTTGTACTTACTTTTGTACTTACAAAGTACTGACATCTCAGTGCTGAGAACAGGTCCAACCACTGACTATTTTTTTTTTGTTGTTGTTTTTCTATTCCCTGTTGGGCCATTGCTCTATTTTCCCATAGTTTACCTTCCTATGAACAAATCAGAAGAAGTGGAAGAGAAAAAATGGTAGCTGCTTCTATATGCCTTTGGAAAATTTCCTTCAAAAAAAAAAAAAAGTTCCAGAGGGTAATTTTTTGCTATGTAATCTCAAAAAATATACTGAGATCACACTGAATAGTGGAATTATAAAACTATACTGTACCATTTTGTTCATGGATCTGTGTGCAATTTTCAGAAGTAGACAAATTAGTATCACATCTGTAATCTATATGTGTATATTTAGAGAAAACTGACCTTTATTTTTTTCTCTTAAGAGAAGAATGTTTCTAAACCTTGCTTTTCTAGTGATGTGAAATTTTGAAATCCATTAAAAAAGGCACTTTATGAAATAAGTAATTTTATTAAGTGTCCATAACCTTTTTTCAGACTGCTATGATGAATTTTGCAGTGTGGTAAACACTCAGATGCATTTATGATGCCCAGAGTAAGTGATACCATCATGTAGCTCATACCAATCAAATATTATTTAAGGTATAATAAATCAGAACAAAATTACCTGTCTGGTATTCAAAGGTTATGAGCAAAAGAATTGTAGTACAAAGTCATTGACAAAAGGATAAAATCAGTACTGCAATCATGCTGTAATTATCCAGTTCTAGCCTTCTAATATAAGAAAAATGGGTTGTAACACTTTAATGAAACAGTGATAATAATTGTGAGCTCATACATTCAGATTTGACTTTTCTAGGAGGGCAGAGGAACAAAATTAACAAGTGATGAGAAACCACCTTATGTTACTGTATCAGAAAAGATTTGTCATGATGTCTAAATCCATATGATGTAATCAGAATAAAAATATCAATCTGCAAAGTATAGTAAAAATGACTCAATTATGTTCTTTCTTCATGACATCTTGAGAGTTGTTAGTAGCATTTAAACAGGCAACTAACATGGGAATTTCTGATCAGAATCAGTTACCTTCTAAAAGGCTTCTGATCTGGATCACCCTTCAGAAGGGTTTCTCCTTTCTTCCAGCACTCTGTTTCTCCTTCTCTCTTTGTCCTTTTTTATTTTTCTCTTTGTCCTTTCTTATTTTTCTCTTTTCCTTCCTCTGCCCCTCTCCCAGTTCTTCCCTAGCACTAAGAAGACTTCTAAATGACTCTTGCAGTAGCATATTTCTACTATTCCCATTTTAATACAAAATTACAAAGTGCATGTTTAGATTAATAGTATTGATTAGAGTAAAATACTTCACAAGACACAAATGTATTCTTCATGCAGATAGAAGAGGTAAGTACCTCTGAATGCCATGACATAATCAGAGAAAATTTAACACTCTCTCTCCAGCACAAAGTACCTTTTTGATGAATCATGAATCTCGTTGGTTATGTGGAAAGTTGGACCAAAACCAAACAAAATGCTGAAGGTTCATTTTTTCCTATCCCCCTGAAGTTTAAGACAGAGCAATATTCATTACTCCAAGATATTCTTATTTGTACCTTTATCTGAAATGTGTAAACTAGTATCCCTGAAGAAGAACCTGCAAATTAGTTCATCAGAAGTCTAGATACCTAATATGTGGGAACTCTCAAAATCTATTTTGGAAGTCATAAAGCCCTTTAAATATAATGTAAATTTATTGTAAATACTTTCGGGTTGATCTTGCAGTCTTTTGGCAGGAAAAATTCTCCCCGATGCCAATGGGAGTTTTGCCATTATCAGAATTTCAAAGATGAAATTTTCTACAAACAATCTACTGGTCTAAAACATTACCTTTTATTATCTCCATGAGAACTATATTCCTTATAAACTTCATAATAGTGAATAAATTTGTTCTTGATTTGTGGCTCTGAGAAAAGTAATGCAAATATAAGACCATATCTAATTCTTACCTATTTTTATAAGTAAATAACTAAGTGCAGTTTTTGTGCCTTGCTGATTGGCTGTCTGCCACATGCCTGCCCAGCTATCTGCCAGTACGTGGGTGCATTTGATTCTGTGGGAACAATGGCTCTGTACATATCTGGTCAGGAATATGGAATATCATGAAGGTAACTCAGATAATTTGACTTGTTAATACAGTGACCAATTTTCTTTGTGTTAGGATAATACAGCTTCTATGAAGTCTCTAGCCAGCTCTATGTGATACACAAAACACTGTTAAAAGGATTTTTCTCTCCTTTGATGACAAGCTGAGAGAGTTGGGACTGTTCAAAAAAAGCCTTTGGGGACACCTTTTAGCAGTACTTAAAAGAATCTATAAGGGGGCTGGAGAGGGACTTTTGACAAGAGCATGTAGTGATATTATAAGGGGAATGGCTTTATGTTAAACAGAGTAGGTTTAGATCAGGTATTAGGAAGAAATGCTTAACTCTAACAGTCGTGAGCCACTGGAAGATTGGCCAAAAAGGTTGTTGCTTCCCCATTCCTGGAGGTGTTCAAGACTAGGATGGGTGGGGCTTTGAGTAACCTGGTCTGGCAGATAGTGTCCCTGCAGGAGGCAGGGGCTTTAGAGATACATGAACCTTAAGGTTCCTTCTGACCTAAACCATTCTGTGACTTTTGTTTCAGATAAAAAAATTGCCAAAACCCTTGTCCTAAGAAGTATCTTCAAACCAACAAGGCACAGAAAAACAACCATTGTCCTATTATTGTCTATTCAGCTTAGATGTAATAAAATTATTTTTTATTCAGTGTTAGTAGAGCAATGCATGTTAAATGACAAGACATCAAACTGGCTAAAAAGCTTGTCAGTGTAGTGTATAATGATAAACATTTGAAGTACTCACAGTAACCATCCTATTGCACAGCAATCTCCCTGTGTCTCATTTCCTAGTCACTTCAAATACTATCACACAGGACACTTCTCCACAAAAACTCATTTCCCAGTGCTGTGTAGCTGCTGTGAAATGAGCCACTTCCCCTCAAAAATGAGTGGAAGGTTTTCAGAATGCAGCTAGATACCTACCAGTGCTGTGCATACGATAATAAAAAGGGCAATGCTGTTATTGCAACCCAGCCTACACAGACAGCAAAAGTATAGCCTTCTGAACTGTGTCCTGGTCAGTCCTGTAACTCACTGGGGATGGCTGCACCAAATCAGTTCTTGCAAAGTAAATTCCATGATAAAACCAAGTGTATTAGAAAATATTCTGTTGTCTCAAAAGACATTTCTTCCAAGACCAGCTCAAAATTAAAATTCCATTTTGGTTCTGACATAGCAATTTTTTTTTTTCTTCTGGGTAATATGCAGGAAGAAAAAAAAAATCCAAACACTAAAAGCTATAGTTACTCAGAATGAAATATTAAGGATATCTATCATAACATATGTCTGAATGTCTCAGCACTCTGGCCAAATGCTATATTTGATGATATATATTATCAGTAATATTACAATCATATTATATTGAACCAATTTTTACTTGTATTAACAAATGAAAAATTTG
Organism: Cisticola juncidis; assembly: GCA_013400215.1. Classification (NCBI taxonomy): domain Eukaryota; kingdom Metazoa; phylum Chordata; class Aves; order Passeriformes; family Cisticolidae; genus Cisticola; species Cisticola juncidis. Next base: position 168,387 of record VXBR01005242.1, read on the forward strand.
TACTGGTTTTTGCCCGTTTCATCATTGTAATATGCTAATTCAGCATAATTTGAATTCTATAAATTTTAGCTTCTCTGTGCTGCAGATAAAAATGTATGCATTACATACACTTATATTAAATTACATTACTTCCACAAATTAGTAAGGTATTTTGACACTCTCTGTGGAAAACTTACATTGATTTTGTCTGTGATTTCAAATGTATTCTAAAAGTCAATGAGCAGTGAAAGGATAACACAAATTATTTGAATCTCCAGAGTCCCTTTAATTGGTTGCTTCTTCTAGCTGACATCCTTGGTTGTTCAACACACAGGATGCTGAAACCAAAATATTGACCAAAACCTTTTCACATGAATTTCATAGTGGAACTGAATATGGTTGCCAGTTTCTTGGAATAAGTCACTTCTCAAAGGCAACTGTTCACTGTAGAGGAGATAGAAAGTAATCTGACCTGAGGGGTACTCTCGTCCATCAAAGTGGCATTCTGAGTGAACCTTAGGAATCACCAAAAGGTCTGTTCTGATGCCTGCATTATTTGGATTTTTTCATTAAGATTTAATATTTGTAGCTTATGGTAGCATAATCAAAACAAAGTATCAGGTATATTTTAAAAATTACAGTTTGGGTGCCAAGTTCAAGAAAAAGATGTTTGCTCAGCTCTGTCCAGACCAACATTGAAATACTACCCGCCGTTCCGTTAGTGTTTCGTATCTACTGTTCCTTCCCATCACCCTACCTTAAAAACCTCTCCCAAGTGAGTATTAAGCTGTGAAATCTTCAGATTCTCTGACTTATGGTAATGCTTTTGGAACTGTTTACTATACAATCCTAAGCTCTGATCCCAGAACTCAAAAATGAATTCCGTTCTTTCTAAGATATATGTATTTATTTATCTCTGTTTTAGCAAAAAAATACATGCTACAGCTTGTGAAAATATTTCCCGAGTTGTAGAAGGAATATCTTTATTGATTTTACTTTCTTTTAATGAGTATTCTCAAGAAACACAAAGAGCTTAAACTAGCCTACTTCAGCAGAAATTCAATTCCCAGCTGTAGAAAAGATGTTTTATCCATAAAATCCACAAGCAGTAAGATAGAAGTAAAAACAGTTGTTTTATTTTTTCATTTGTATTCAAATTTTATTTGTTTAAATCACATAACTGTAGTGCCTGATCTTTTAACTTTCAATAAGCCTCTGTATGTACAAATGTACACATAAACATCTTCCAAAAAAATCTGTCTCTGAATGTATGCATGTATGTACTGAGGTCTGTGTGCACTTGTACATGGTTTTACATATTGGTAAATTCATTTATGTTTCTGTGTTTATATACCCATATGTATATAAATATTTTTATAGCTTGTTGAAAGCTGGTAATGTGTCTTTGGTAAAGGAATGCTAAAGATATTGATTTTCCTCATATATAATTTCTTGAAATTTACATTTAAAACTAGAAAGCTTGCAAATTCACATTGACAAAAAAATCTGCATTTTGGCAGTATATATTTTCTTTCACCTGCAACAGGATTAAACATTTCTCTTCCTGTGCCCCATGAGGTTCCTCTCAGCTCGTATCTCCAGCCTGTTCAGGTTCCTCTGGATGGCAGCACAGATTTCTGGCACATCAACCACTCCTCTGGGCATTGTTTGCTCAGGAAACTTGTTAAGGTGTGCTGTGCACCATCATTCAGATCATCAGTGAAGATGTTAAGCAGCTTCAGACCCACTACTTATCCTGTAGCACACCACTAGTGACTGGTCTCTTTGTACCACTGCCCATTGCCCACTGGACTGAGCCATTCAGTCTGTTTTCAACCCACCCTACTGTCCTCTCCTCCAGCCCATACACCAACAGTCTCTATTAAGAACTGTGACACAGTGTCCAAAGTTTTACTGACATCAAGGTAGACAATATCCACTTCTTTGCTCTCCTCTACCAAGTCTGAATCAACATGACTCAATCAACAGACTTGTTCAGTGCCCACAGTCTCTATAGTTCACCATTTTTACTTATTTTTCCAAATAAAAATTGTTTTAATTCATAAATAGTTATTTCAAAATCCAGCATTTGAGCCTTTTTATGTCAAATACTTCCCTGATCCTCGTCCGTGTGTATAAAGAGAAAAATGTGAGGAATCTCTCTTTTTCCTCTTGCTGTTTGTATTGATTTGCTGTGTTTAATTGTTTGCTTGGGTTTGTTGGTTTTTTTGGAGGTTTTTTTTGTTTGTTTGTTTTTTTGTTTGATGTTATTTTCTTGGGTTTGGAAAGGAGGCTAGATGCTACTTGCATTTTTGTGGCTATATGAAAGTTAAATGCATATATAGAAAGCTTAAAGGAAAGCTACAGAGAAGTAATTACTCCTGCATTACTTATACAAATACTTGCATGCATGACAGTAACTCTTCTTCACAGTTAGATGTCCAGATACTGTCAGTTATTTCACATGATCTTTATTCCATTGGTCAAGAGTTTCAGAGCCTCACTCGAATGCTGTGCCTTGGGAGGTCAGGATCATGCAGGGAAAGACAATTTTTCTGCCAGTTAGTGCCAATCCTGTAGAGAGTCTTAATACTAGAGGAGAATCCTTGATTTGGTCTCTGAATTTCATGAGGAGATAATGGACCACTGGGGTGATGTGCTCATCATGACCTCTGCTGCTAAGCAGATGAGCTTACACGGCCTGTAATACCTGGAGGCTTTTTTAGGTTGCTCTGTGCATGATTCAGGGCAGCAGCTTGAAGCTGGGTTTCCGTCTCAGCATAAACATCCCACTGCATTATTATTTTTTTTTTAAGGAATCTTTTAAGTTTAATAACTATGTATTCAAAAGTTTTACGTGAAAATTATGAAGGGGAAGGGCTGTAGTAAATCTTCTGGTTTAGACTAGACAGAAAATCAAAATGAAAATATTTCAGTAAATTCCAAATATGTTTCCAAATCTTCAAGTTAAAATGGCAGTCATGGACTGGACCTAACAAGGATAAAAGGATCCCATTTTCTGCCTTCTTATTATCCATACAATAGGTCACAACACAACACACTCCTAACTCAGTGAATAGAAAGTCAGATTGTTGGAGGATGGCAATCCAAATAACCTATTCCTAGAATGCTTCTGTTCCTTACTTTACATTTTCCTTCACTACAATATCTCTGTGAGGCCAAAGAGATAAAAACTCATCTTCTCTTGCTAACTAATCTGATTCTTTCAATGGAATCAGGACCTTCTCCCCATAAATATTATCTTAGAAAGAATCCTTCCACTGTGTAGTGCTATTTCTGTGATTTGCTGTGTGTAATCCCCATGTTCTATGGGTTTTGAGAGTCCTGAGATCAAACTGGTTTACATATTTGGTTAGTTTCTAAAATGTAAGATCAATCTCTTATCCCAATTTCTTAATCAAATATAGGTTTGAATATAAAATTAAATGTATTACCAGGGTTACAAAATCTCATTCTTCTACAGATTCTGGAACATATACTTTTTTAATGGTATTTACATGACTATTGACAAGTTGATGTCAGGCAGCATATAATTCCCAAGAAAGATTTTTTCTTCTGAAATAAAATTAATACATTTGAAAATTACACAAGAGTCTGTAAACTGACTGAAACACTCTGAAGAGGGAAGACACTTGACAAGAAAACAACTTAATTACATATCAAAACTAATTAAGATACACCTTTCAAGATTTCCAGGATTTTTTTAATAAGAAATTTTGTTTTATGGGCTTATTCCACTGTGGCAACTATCTTTAATGCTACTGTGTTTCCCAAGTGAAATGCAGGGAAAAAGTATCTCAGGGAGTGATAAAATCATCCCAGACACAAGAGACTACTTTTAGATGATTACCCTGCAGACTCATTTGCTTATACTCTGAAATGATCTATTGTGAGAAGGTTTTTTGGTTGGTTGCGATATGGAGTTTTTTTGTGGTTTTGTTTGTTTGTTTGTTTTGTTGTTGTTTTTGGGGGTGTGTTGTTGTTGTTGGTTTTGTTTTTGGTTTGGTTTGTTTTTTTAATTTATTGGTACAAATAAGATTCACATTATGTTTTACATTTGGGTAAAGTTTTGCTTGACTAATTTTTTTTACTTTGTTCAGGACCATGGATTGAAATTTTTCTTTATAAATGCTTTCTTCAAGCATTTCTCTGTCACCACAGAGGATTCTATACTGGGGTGATGCACAGATGAGTCTGAATGTATGCGCTTTTCAAACAGCAATAAAGTATTCTCCTTTTTTTTGTAGAATCATAGCTTCATTTATGTAGGAAAAGACCATTAAAATCATTGAGTCCAGCTATTAACCTAGTACTGACAAATCCACCACTAAACCATGTCTCTAAGCACCATATTCTAATATATTTTAAATATCTCATGGGACCGTGATTCAAGCACTTCCTGTTCCAGTGCTTCATAACCCTTACAGGTAAGAAATGTTTCCTAATATCCAAGCTAAACCTCCCCTGGCATAACTTGAGGCCATTTCCACTTGCACTATTGCATGGGAGGAGAGATTGACCCTCACCTCACCACAGTCTCCTTTCAGGCAGATATGGAGAGCCACAAGGCCTCCCCCTAAGCCTCCTTTTCTCCAGGCTGAACAATCCCAGCTTGCTCAGTAGCTTCTGACCAGATGTGAGCTGCAGACCTTTCACCAGATCCATTGCCTTCTCTGGATGTGCTCCAGCACCCCAATGCCTTTCCTGTAATGAGGGGCCTAGACCTGCACACGGGATTGGAATTGCAGCCTCATCAGTGCCAAGTGCAGAGGTCAAATCTCTTCCTGAGTCCTGCTGGACTCACTATTTCTTATACAACTCAACTTCAGATATTACTCACCACTAGTACAGGCTCAGGTGCCAAGAATAAAATATAGTCTCCATATCATGAGCTACTAGTTCTTCCCAATTTTATTTATTTATTCATTAATACAGTGTTTTGTCTTTTCTCTGTATTCCAGTAAAATTGCATCCTCTTTTCACTCAGTTTATGCCTTAAATGCTGTGTCAAAACAAAGCTGTTGCCGTGACACAACAAACATTCAAACTGTGCAAGGGAATGGGAAAAATCACAGAGACTTTTGAAGGATAGTGACTTTCAAACTCTGTTGTTTGCTTCATTCAGAGAAGAGTCAGAACATGCTGCTGGCTGGTAGAGATATGTGTGATGAATTCCCTGGTCCCTGCTTCAGCTTCTTGACACATGAAGCTCCTGCTGATAGAGGCACCTGGAAGACGATCCCTTAAAATATACTCAAGTATTTCCACAAAATAAAACAACCAATTGGATGGACTGTTATGCCTTCAAATATATCAAGCCTGCAGAAATATTGATTCCAGGAATGTGATAACCAGTGGAATACCTAGAGGTCAGTTCTGTTGCATAAAGGAAAAGGAGGATCCATACTCTAAGAAAAACTTCCAAGTCTGCTGCTCCAGAATAGGTTTCCATAGATCCTGCTGTTATATCTGTGCACATTATTTTCATATCATGCACTTTATTTTCATTTTACAGGGTATGGCACTAGTTGTCTAGTTGAGCAATTCAGTTCATCCTCTAGTAAAAGTAATGAATGGAGTTTAGAGAGATAAATACAGGCATGCAGTTTATTGGTTTGGGGAGATGTTTCATGTTATGCAACATTAAAAACTCAATTCAGAGCAATAACTGAAGGAAAGTTTACAAACTGTTGAAGTAAGCAAAAAGGAAACAAGGCAGGAAACTTTTATTCTCTTATTTTTCAGTATTGTATAAATCTTCTCAGCAGGGGGAAGAAATGAAGAATATGTAAACCTGAAGAAGAATATGTAACACTCCATGTACAATGAAACACCCTTTTTTTCCTGTATTTACTTCATACATATATTCATCCTAAAATCATTTCTGATGCCAGTATGCACAATGTCCTTGTGCATTATAATGCATGGGCCGAAATCTGTGGTTCTTAATTGAGTGGAACTACCACTGAAAAACAACAGGATTTCATTTCATTAAGGACTGCAAAATATGTCCCTCTGTGTGTATTTCTTTGTTCATGGTTAGTCACACACTAAGTCATGCAAAAGCTCTTTTTAATTACATTTTCAGATGGTGACGTAATTGGTTGGAACAATCAATACCTTGCTTGATTCCTGAAGGTGAGACTTCCCAAATGAGACCACTTCATGCTTATTCTGAAATACAAACCCTTTAGAATATTTTTAAATAGATAATTAATATTTATTATTACTTTCATTCAAATAAACAGAAAATAAGACACAATTTTGTTACTTTCTTGAGTCTGCCAGAATTCTCAAAATATTGGTAATACATAATAACTCATGCTTTACTTTAGTATACTCCATCAAAAAAAATTAGACTCCTTAAGTAAACTAGATACTGACACCACAGAAAATTGTACCTAGAACTTTGCAAAGTACAGATACATGTTCAGCAAGTAGAGAGACAATTTTAATAAAGGCATTTTTTTGGTGGTCAATTCAGCTGAGAAAGAGAGTGGGAAAATCTAAAAAAAGTGGCTGGGATGAATCCATGACAGCCCCATTGTGAAAAGATATTTGAGAAAAAATTATTTTGATCAATTTTTTTTAACTATCGCCAAAGAACCCCACTTGATTTCATTATTAATTTCTTTTCCTAACAGAAACAACCTCAGCATCCTGAATTTAACTAAACATTTGGGTCAAAAGAGATAAAACGTATAAAACGTAAGTAGATTTGTAAAGCAGTAAATTGAGAAAAAGTAGTGAAGTTATCAATGTTGTTCGTACATCCTTTTATTCCCAGTCTATTTATGATGCCAACTGGAAGATTACTAATTTAATCCAACTCATGCTGGAGTATAATACCTTTTATTTTAACCTGTTTGTTTTCCTCAGACTACAGTCTTGTTTCACATAAGTTGAATGATCTAGATCACAATGACTTTAAGATAGAAAAGGAAGCAGGAAGTGGGGGAGAGATTTTTGCTCATTTTAACCCACATTCCTCTCACATTTCTTACTAACAAAATTCCTACTGAGATGAAATTGAAAGCAGTGATCTGAAGGGCCCATGTCCCTGCCATCACCCTAGGTACTGTATTGGGTAAATTCAGTGCACAAAGAAGGCTACTAACAATTTTATGTATAGCAAGTTTCTTTTCTAGATGCCGTCAAGGCTTTTCAAACTGAGCATATTTGACTACTGAAAGTGGAAAATGTTTGAAAATCTAATAAAGAGGAGTTGAAATCATTTATGAGTAGCAATCAATTTTCTGATGTGTAAATTATTTACTGTACCTAATGACTTGTGGATTGTGTTAAACAATAACCATATGCTCCAGTAGAATGTCTTTTGTGTCTTTTGTAATGTGTTTGTAGACATTGAGTAATAAAATATGCTTCAGAACTATATTTCACTCCTCTCCCATGCAGCTACTTAAGAAAGTCTTATAAGAGTAGGAAAATATGGAAAATTATGAAACCGCCTTTGAAGACAGTGTATCCATTACAGATGACACCTTTTATTTTTTTTCCACACAGCAGGATTTATGGAACACAGTGGTTTGAAACAATAAATATAATGAATAAATAATAAAATATTTCCTACCTCCCATGCTTTCTTATCCTTAATGATAGTTGGTAAGTCCCGGCAAAGCATATGCAGGTTGATATCTTGGCACTGGTATGCTAGGTGAAGTAACATTCTCTGATCTCAGCAGATACCATTTTTTTGCTTTAAAAACCTGTTTTTCTAGTATATTTAGGCGTGATTGCTGCTGCTGCAGGGTGTTTCACCAAGGTTTCCCTCAAGATTGTGTCACTTTTTCTAATTCTGATGTTCTAATTCTAATATTCAGGGCAGTGAACAGTGTCACTGAATTTTATCTGATGCTAAAGATAGTTAAGAGAGGCAGGATCAGAACCATGATATGTATGGTACTTTTTGTTGGTTGCTGACCTCCTGTCTAATACTGGCATGTAAAACTGTATGCTTCAGTTTAATTAATTTGTGAAAGGAGAAAGTCTAAAATCGCTGTCTGGGAGCTATAAGTTATTAGATTTCATAGCCAAAAATTTGGATTTGCATGGGAAAATTAACTGCACGGACATAAATTAAACTAAGCCCTATCCAGAAAGTAATTGGAATCTGCTTCAATTACATTAATTAGCAGGCTTAAAAAATACAGATCCATTGCCTAACTATGCAGTTCACCAACCATCATCTTCAAGAGAGCATGTGTATTAAAATGGTGCTCAGAAAATGTTCAAACTACCCTGTTTTACAGTGATTGAACAGGTAATTTCTAGGAAATATGCAGCCAAGATATAAATGTGCCCGTGTGATTATACAACACAGAGATGAATGCCATTCTTTGAAGAGAAAGTTTGTGTTTAAAAAGAAAAACAAAACAAAACAGATGTCAGTACTCCATAGTATATGACAGAGATGTCTGACCAGTAAATTCAGTTTACTCTACCAGAGCTCAGGAAAAGAGCAGGACTGAAAACTGCTTGACTGCTTACCAACTCTCAATACCGTTGGACTAAATCAGAGCATATTATCTTGGGCTCAGCACAGCAGTGACTGAAATTTCAACAAGAGGTCCCCTGGGGTTTTGGTATAATGAACTCTGTCTGCTCTTAACACACCAGCCAGTACTGCCCCATGATACTTACTCACAGGCAGAGAGGTTCTTCAGGATTCAGTGGAGTGCCTTAAAGCAATGTTAAATATCATTTATGCCACACCCTCCTTATTCTACAGATGCAGAAAGTACCCTCAGTGGTCAAAATTAGGAGAAACTTTCTGGGTTGAGGGAGGGCAGTATTATCATCTTATGCTGACATTAAGGAACATTAATCAGCCATTAAAGGCCAGTTTTGTCTCACCTAACTTTATCTCCAAAATGGAAGGCCTAGACTAAAGTTATCTTCTGTTGAGAAAAGCAACCCACAAATCTCAACTCACTCCAAATACCTTGACATATCTAAGAGGGTGGGATGAATAACTAGAATAATGTCTCTAAATCCCTGCTTATACAAAATTAATACCATCCCTTGGATCCATTTAGCACAGGTCTGGGACACAAGCTCTAGAGTATCTGAGTAACTACTCCAACCTTCAACCTACCTCAAGAACAGGGAAAGGTAACAGCATTATACTTGTCATCTTTCCGTAGAGATATGTGTCTTTGCACCTGGATATTATGCCCTGGGTATTTAAATTTGAGATGCTGTCTTTCACACACACTGTGAAACCTCTCTAAATGTCATGTTATGACTTGTCAACAAAACCTCTGAGCAAGTTTCATGGCTTTGTAATTTTTATTAACTTCAGAACCTTGAAAGATTGAAAGATAAGAAGCTGTTGGTCTCAGCTTTCTAAGTGAGAAAATATCTATTCTCTGGGTTTACTTCTTAAAAATGAATTTACCATAGAAAATTAGTCAGGACTTGACTTCCATATTGAATCAGACAGCAGATAGCAGACCTCTTACCAAGCAGGAAGAAAGAAGCTGAGGTATAGACAGATCTATGTAATTTAATTGCATTTGTTATTGTCATTCTTAAAATTTAGGGCCAGATTGTAATTGAATTTATTCCTATATATAAGAGCTAAAATGCTAATGAATTCTGCCAAGTTATCCTGATAAGGTACCGATACCTATAAATGACAACAAAATCAGTCTCTAGGTACATCAGTTGCAAATTACGTGACAATGTGTAAGCAGACCTGTGTATACTTGTCAAACATGCTTTAAATCTCTTCCACAACCTTCCTATCTTGTCCTGTATCCCACTAACCAATACCCTGTAGAATTTTTAAAAATATAGAAACAGCATGAAACAGCTGTCACAAAACAGTTATTTTATGGCTGCTCTAAAAGGTGGTTATTTTTATTTCATTTTAAAGACTTGTGACAGATATCGAGAAGCTAATATGATGACTATAAAAATATTAAAATCAACAGTAGTTGCTATGATTCCACTATAGATTCTAACTGTGAAGTAGTGTTTCTGCATTCTTGCCCCTTTGCATTCTGAGAAATCATAGAATAGTTCCACAACTGATAGAGTAGAAGCTCCCTAAACTGCCTCCACAGTGGTCTTACTTCCCTAACTGCCCAAGATTTGAATCTTCCTAAAAAAGATTTGATACCTACTGGACTGGATGAATGTCTGGCAACTAGTTATGCATTATTTATCATAAATCATTAATTTTTATTTTAAAATCAGTTGAACAAACCTTGCTTCGTGGTATGGACAGTTTATTTTTTTCTTTTTTCTAAAAAGGGATGGGAAGTATAAGGTAGCCACTGACTGAACTAAGGTTAGTCTCCCTCTTGTCCGATGCCTCTCACACAGCAGAATGAACGAGTAAGGCGGCTGCTTTGAAATGAGATTGAAACATCTTTGATTAGTAGAATCTAAGGGTGTAAATATGACAGACACAGGTGAACTTTTATGAAGAATTAGGCTCCAAGTTGCCCTTTAGCAAAGTTCTTCTTATCAGTGTTCTCATGAATGCTCTTCTGTTTTCAGGCTTTCACAGAACTGAAGATGTCGCTGATGCTTAAAAATTTTGGCTTGTTCTATGTTGGGGGGCCATATTTTTGCTGACCATGAAAGAAGCAAGCACAGACACACCAGCAGAGAATTTGATGTTTCTCTTTAATCTGTTTTCCCACTTATTTTTCTATAATAGTTGTTTCAGTATAATTTTCAGTATAATTTTGCTGTTGCAAAATATCTTTCCACAAAGCAATAGTTTTTGCAGGGCAGAGGTACAAGAGGTGTTTTACCTTTCATTTGTTTGGTTGGTTTTTTTCCCATGCTTAACAAATCATAAATAATTTTAATTAAATTTTGGGGAAGCATTACCCCTGTACAGCAGCTGTTCTTTCTTGAAGATAATATAATAAGTAAAAAATAAATTAGGAAAATAAAGTCATATACTGAAAACTATGTCTAGAGAAGTGTTTAAGTTCTACTCTCAGTTATCAGATTTGCTTAAGTTAATTATATATGGCATAGTATTCTTGTATTCAGCATTCTAGTACCTTTGGTACCTCTAGTACCTTTGAGTTTTACAACTCAAAAAACATGAAAAAAAATGAACTGTGTTTTCAACTACTTCTTAAGCAGTATATGACAAGAATCTGGGTTTTTGACAGATCACATTGAGAAAAAACTTAAACGACAGATATGTCATGCTCACAAAATATAGCTGGGGAACACAGCTACAGCAATCAATAGCCTTGTTAATGCTTGCTAGGATAACTCCTTTTCACTCCCCTCCTTTTGTCTATTATATGAAACTTCTATTTCAGACTGAATTTATTTAGACCTAGTTTATACACATTTGTTCCTTTTGGCAATAGTTCTTTACTTATTTGTTACTTATGGCTTTATACTTTATTTAATTTCCATTCCTGTAAGGAATTATATGAGTCTTCAAATTTCTCAACAATATTTCTTGATTATGATTAAATGTCTGTTTCGCTGTCTCTTTGATTCTTCTTTTCCACACCTCTTTAATTTGGTCGTCTTGCATATGGATGAACAGAACAGTGTCCAGAATTTCAGATAAGGTTATATCAGCGCTCTGAACAACAGAGCGCTGATATAACCTTATTTTCTTTTGCTAAAAGCTAAATTTTTCTTTGCTAAAAGCACCTCTTCTAATAGTAATTTCTTTTTCATAGTGACATTTTATTAGGGAAATATAATAATCTTGCATCCAATTACCACATATCATCTTTCTTCTCCACTATTCTTAATAACAAAGAAGGTTTAAACTTTTGCAGAAATGCTTATTAATTGTCACTATCCATTATTAAACTTCATTTTCTTTTGTCCTCACTTGTAGAACTCATGTGATTTTAAGGTCAAACCAAGAATATGTTTAATCTAAAAAAAAATGCTTACATTGTCATTGCTGCATTTCTCTATACTTTTTCTCTTCTTATTTCATTGCTAGAGAACCTTTAATATTTTTTCTTTGCAAAATCTGGTACCGTAAGGTAACTAAAGGGAATGTCTACTTGCAGTCTAAAAATATAGTGAAATATCTGGATAATGCTTAAGAAATTCTGATGGCAAAACATAGTAGCTGAGCAGCTATGCTTATAAAGGCCTAGGAAAAATCTTTGTTTAGGTGAATATTAAAAAATAGTGCTTTAACTGAAATCAAAATACCAGAATGACTGACAAGGTTTGAATTGATTAAACACCAATAAAATAAATGTATATAATTTAGTCACAGAGATGCTGAAAATTCTGGATATGGAGGCATTAAGAGTGCATATCTGGATCTCAGACTATTTAAAAAAAAATGCAAAGCATATTGGTCCTTCTAAGCCCTCTGTGCAAATTCAATTTTGACAAGATGACAAAGCTATCAAAGGTGTAAAGTTTCTATAATAGCCCTGTATAATATAGTGTACAGGCTACAGACAGGATTTGTAAATAGTTTACACTACCAACAATAAGGAGAAGCTTGTTCAGTTAACATTACAGGAAGCATAAGTCAGAGGTTCATGCACACTGTTTATTCATAATTGTAATTCATCTTGAGTTACAGAATTTAATGTTTCATTAAAAAAAAAAAAAAAAGAAAGAAAGAAAAAAGGAAAAAGAGAGCAATGAAAGAGATGGACGTGCAAATTATGGTGTGCCACAAAGATAAACAGAGCCATGGGAAATTAAGTTTCCTTAGCGCTGCGTTTCATGTAGCTACCTCTTTTTTTTTTTTTTTTTTTTTTTTTTTTTCAGATTATTTTTATTTCTTGAAATGACTGATTTGGCTTGTTTTTAGAAGGCTGTTTGTATTTCATCCTACTCAACTTGAAATATATTTGGGCTGAAACAGAAGGGAACAGACAGACACCTACAACTAGTATGATATAACATCCTTCTATTGCATGTCTTATGTAAGCACTCACATACTTTTACTACAGAACCAATAATAAGGGTGACATCCTCTTGGCTGCACAATGCAGTTGGGAGATTTTGTTAAAGTGATTGTATTTTCCATATGTATACTGTCCTTTCTTCTGGTAAAAGTGAGAAGGATCCAATAGTTTTGAATGGTACATTTATGTTTGTTATTACTACATTTTCATTTCTCTATCTGTGAACAAGAAAATATTAAAATATAAAATAAAGGTCTCCATGACATACTCGTTACAAAAATTTGGGATCCTGTTTAGAAGATGTACATGTAAGGATACCAAGCAGATACACACTAAATATTGGTTTTAAGTGTGTAAATTAACTGCTGCAGTCAGAAAGATAATGAAGGATTAAGAAGAAAATCAACCATAAAAGAAGAAAATTATGATGATGAAACCATTCAATAATCCAAGGGCAGTTAAAATTTCCAGGCTTACATTCATGAGGTCATAACAGTATATGTCTGTATGTTCACATATATCTCTACATAATTTATTTAACATCAGCATTTACTTGTTTAGTCCCAGACTGTGTTTGTGTGCTCTGCCCTCTTTCTTTTCTGCTTGAACAACAGCCACCAGTAGTAGTTTCGATGGCTACATCTGGCTTAAGGTGTACTGTGGGGAGACACGTAACAACACAAGAGGTAAAAAGAAATAAATCTCATTCAATGGCTGAGGGCTTCTTCAGCAGATGCCAACCCAAAATACAACTGGTTTGCAAATAAAAGTCAATCATTTTACTCCATAAACAATGGGCAGTCCAGGGCCCACTGTGCAATCCATTGTGCCTGGCAGTGGGCTGCACGCCAGGATCTCCCCTTGTGTAGGGACATGTGTCAAGGATACTCCTCAAGGCTGAGAGCATCCTTACTGCACCCAGGGCTCAGTAAGTAAATTGGAATAAACACACTGAAGCTTTGAAATCTCAGCTAAGTTGTACAAAGGATAGATTGTGCATATATAATCATTTAGGTATAAAACATTGACCAAGTATGTATGAATCCAGCTGCACATAAGCTCCCCTAAGAAAGGAGAAACAGAGGAGAACAGAAAGAAGCTCTTTCTGAGCCTCATGTCTCAACAGGAATTATTCCCTGACAGTTTTGTCTGACCCTGTCCTCTACTCAACAAGCAATGAAGACCAACCTTGCAGCTGAATCTGGTTAAATCCCTGTCACATTCACTTGCAAATTTAGTCAAATCATAATTCTGTATCAATCAACTGCTATTTCTCTCTTACAAGGGAATCCCTCCATTTGTGACAGTCTTGACTTTGTTCATGGAAGTGATTTGAATTGTTCCAATGTTGCATCTCACAGCTTCCTCAGTTTTAAAGGAATAGGACCTATGATACAAGGTCTTCTGAAGGTGGGTATTCAAAACCTCATTACTCGGATTTTCAACTCAGCAAGCAAATTAATAATTCTGTTGAAATGACTGAGGATGTACCCTTCACACACACACAGTGTGTCCAGACAAGGTCACTTACTCAGCTCTGCAGTTCCTGTGCTGTTTGTGATTACACATCAACATGATGCATTCAGGGCCAGGCATCAAGGATATGCATGGAAGTAAAACAACTAATGGTGCTGACACTGCCCCCTCTTCTTCCTCCTTACAGCTGCTCTTTGTGCCCACAGCACCTTTATGCTTCTCCATTAAGGTAAGGGAGGCAAAGGACTGTAACAAGTGTATAAATATGAAAAGTAGCAGAGCAAACAGTTCTTTAGCAACTTGTTTATGCAACTTGTACAATAATAGAGCTAACAACCAGGAAGAGTATTCATATACATTTATCTTAGTGTCTACTACCGAAATATTTGTACCACAGTAGTGACAAAAACAGCAGATAAGAGAATGAAACTGCAGGTAAATGTGGTACAGTAAATAAGGCAGAGAAAAATTCACTCCCAAGTAGAGGATACCATTATGAGAACTTACTTCTCCATAGGGTACTCTGTAATCTGTTTAGTAGTATCTAGGAAAAAACAAGTTTCAATTAGGAAATGATGAATTGAACAGCTTGTGTGGAGGAAGAATGAAGTTTTGAAGGTTTCACTGTCTTGTTACTTACTTTTTCAGGCTTAAGCACTGAACAGATTGGAAAATCCCACACTGTATTTTGGACATGCTCATTCATTATGTGAAGGAATAAAAATAACCTGGATGAGGATTCTGGATAGATAGGTCCTTTTACTAAGGTGACCAGACCTTCACTAAGGTAAATCAACATATAGTAAGAGTCTCGCCTTGTCTTTCTGACATTCAAATGATAAGTACTTTTTTTTTAATAAGCCTTGAAATTTTCCAGTATAAAAAGGAGACATGCAGGCAACCTCTGGAGAGCAATTCCTGTATCCTAAGATAGGTGTTTAAGACAGATGAGATATATAGCTCTCTGGCAGTGCTTATCTCTCTTCAGCAAATATAAAAGGAGCTACACAACTGGTTTAGATTGCACACCTGATTTCAAGACAGATAAATCCTTCTTTTATCTTTTTTTGTAAGAATTGTTTAGAATGAAGGGTAGCTCATATTTTCTGTAAATAAACTCAGGCATCGTATTAATTAGGGCAAATAACTAACCTAAGTATTGAAAAAGATACAGTTCATGTCAGGACACAAATTTTCAAATACTTTAGCATGACAGAAGTCCCACTTTGTACCTGAAGGCACTCAGCAATATGAGTCAAGACCCACATGTTTTGTCCTGGTTTCAGCCAAGGACAGGGTTAATTTTTTTTTTT
>VXBR01005242.1:184105-206500 GCA_013400215.1 Cisticola juncidis
TTTTTTTTTAGTATATGTGTGAGGGTGGAGTTTGTATCTGTATGGGCATGGCCAAGACCCAAATTTTATTCAATATGACCTTATGTGGTTGTCAGGGGTGGGGGAAAAGGGTTGTCTTGCTGGTTTTCAAGAAGAAGAATTTGCCTTCTGGGGCAAGAAAGCATGACAGGCAAAACAGTTGGTATTGTTGGGGACTTTCTGCATAAATCTTTTATACCTTTTGTCTTATGCCTTTTGTTTTTAATATTGTTGCTGTTACTGTTCCTGTTCTAATCTCATTGCCATTTCCATTAAATTGTTCTTATCTCAACCCTGATCTTTACCTTTTGTGCTTTCAGTTGGAAGAGCAGGGTAAGAAAGTGCCAGTATGGTTTTAGTGGGAGCACTTAAATATTTGTCTATTTTCTATTTGCCAGATGTTTCAAGCCCCTCTTGGCCACCCGAGAAAACATAAGGTTTAATCTAAAGGTAGTAGTTGAGAGAAGTTTTAAGTCTACTGTTCTTCCATCTTTACAATTTTAACTATGTTTCCAAAATTTTGGGAGCCTGGAGACAGAAAGAGGGCAGTCATACACACAGACAAATGAGAATGCAGAAAAATAAGGCAGCAGTCCAGGAGCATTGTTCATCACCTTCTTGTTCAAACGTGTCAGTGGCCCATGACACGACACTCAACACTGTTTCATTTGAAAGAGGACTCTAAGGCCATTAACCAGAATTGTGATTTCCAGGCATTACCTATAGCTCAGGCGTTCTCACCTGATTACCAGACCAAATGTCATGTTGCAGATTTTCCTGTCATTTTCCTAAAAGTCAGCAAAGTGACTACTCTCAGGTACTAGTCAACACAATATGCATCCATGTAACAAGTCTAATAAAGTTTAATACAACCACAATCTTGCATTTATTCTCTGAAAGTGTGACATAGGAACATGTTGAGTGTGCTCAGTTTGCCTGCACAGGTTTGGACAGTCCCGACTGGCAGATCCTGCGTATTCTTCACACAGTGAATCTAGGGTGTACAGCTACTCTTTCAGTGCACACATGAACTTATGAAGAACTTACTCTACTCACCTAGTATTACTGGGTTACTGCCATACCAATGGTGTCAGAGTGGACAAGGGGAAAGGTGATGCAATCCAGCTTCTCCTTCTGTCTGGAAGGAATCTAGCTCTCTTTTCAAGAGCTCCGGACATTTAAGTCTGCTACCCTCTTTTAATTTAGGGGTTTGTGTGGTGGTTGTGGGTTTTTTTCCTTCCCTCCTTTTTCCCTCTCCCTATCAACAAAATCTGTTTTCTGCTGTGTTTTCTGATACCTAATGTTAATGTAGAGTTCTGGAATCAGACTTTCACCTTGTTTAGATTTTGAGAGAATTATTTCCTCTTGCTTTTCCTATGGATGTTGACCCCATTTCTCTTTACAACCCTTCTGGGGCACATATCAGTTTTGTTTTGCTCTCTTTGCCAGCAGATGTTTTATACTTTCTTTTGCCTTTCAGTAATGTCACCATTACCATCAACTTCTAAATGTATAAGTCCACCAGGGACACAGTTCAAACTGACAGCACCACATATTAGTCCTGGGCCCAATCCTGCTGGGTTTTTTTTTCAGTTAATCCTGGTTTCACATGCACTACTGCCCGGACTTTCTGAGGCTTTCAGTGAATGAAGGAATCTGCCTAAGTGAATTTGATGCTTCCCCACACAAGGGAGGGAAACAAGAGACTGCATTTCAAAAGCACAGCAATTACACATTGTTTCGATATGTGGATTTTTTTTTCGGTTGATTTTTTTTCTCTTTTTGCGCTTGTGTGCAGACTGCCAGAATAACATAATTTATTAAAGATTGATCTAGACAAGATATAGATCTTTTGTGATTAAAATGATGTAGCTTCTTGAGCCCCTTTTCATGTTTCAAATGTGAAGTGGAGATAAAGATTTGTGATCAAATTTAAAGTGTTCCTAATAGGGATTAAATTTAGATTCCATTAAGCAATTTTTGTAGACATCCTAAGCAGCGAATGTTTATTGCAAACATATTAATTGAGTTTTAATTATAAGATAGATGTTTACATGATATAACTTCTTAGCTTTCTTAAAATTGTTTCTAGTAATGAACTAACATTCCAAGACATATTTATGAATGTTTTAACCTAGCAACTCAGTTATAAGATGAAACAAGATATAATAATAAAAACAAACTAAACCTGTCATTAGATACAAATTAAACAGTCAGGCATTTCATGCAACCTTTATGGTTATAATTAATTTTTCACTTGAGTCCATCCTCTGATATGTACTCAAATCAACGTATATTAACTACAGGAGCTCTAGTGCATACATCATCCAGAGCTGAGTAATTATTAGCATTGGACAGTTAACAAATACTTGTTCATAAAAAGATTTTTAGATTCAGCAGCTATGCAATAAGACATGGATAGTCATACAATAAAACAGTGCATGGTCATTAGCCCTCTCTAGATAGCTGTTAACCATCACATTTATTTTTTAAATTTAATCTTCTTGTCCAGTCTTTTTTTTTCATTCCTGGTCAAGCTGTTTTACATGCATAACTAGTCCTGTATCTTGTCTCCCCATGTGGATCTCTGATCTAGTTCCTAACTGGGGAAATTGAGAGAAACATTTTCAAAGGCTTGGTTGAATACAAAGGTACTACTCTCTGTTTTTCAAATGAGAGCAGCAGGATAAAATTCTATGATTCAGAGTTATGGATGACTTAAAAGTATCCTAATAAAATATTAGATTACATCCCAGGAAAGTGTACAGTGTGTAAGGGCTGGTAGTGGTTCCTGGCACAGTGTTGACCCAATACCTTATTCACCACAACTGGGGAAAGTTACTGGTAAAACTACACCAAGGGAGACTAATTGCATTGCACTCAAATACAGTGAAACATTAGCTTGTTTTTATTTCAAAAGGATCTTTTGTTGTTTTTGAATAATAATAGACTGCTATTTCACAGCACTGTTGTGACATTTGATTAACGTTTGTGAAGTGTTTTGAGACCCTTATTTGAAAGGCACTAAAAACTACAAAGTATTGTTATTATCTTTTCTCTGAATTCCCCCAGGTTCCAGGAGGCTCATAACATTTTAGGGAAAGGCTGTCAGAGTCACTCCATAGACTCCATTAAAGCAATGTATTTCATCTGTTTCCTGATAATTTCTACTCTATGCTTTTCGATTTTCCTAGTTTCTGGTCTCTTTGCTTCAACTGAGTAACGTACAAGGCAGGATGGTATGTCTGATATGATGTAAATGGGCTGTTCCCAAGGCTGGGACTTTTAATCTTGACAACCTGTTAATACATTGCTTTTACAATAGTGTCTCAAATGAAGAAAAACAAGCAGCAAAAATAAACAGCAAGTAAAATATATAGACCGTGCCAGGCATCTCTCAGAGGTTTAGAATGTGCCAAAGTATTTTACTGAGAAATTCCCAGTCAGACTAGCAGTTCTTAATTTCTTCCAGTTTGTGTGCTTCACTTTTTCTGGGAAAAAAAAGGCAGCTGAGATAGTTTTGCATTTCTGACGCAGAACACGGATCAGATATTTTGAAGTCAGCCCAAGGCCATACAAGGAACAGAGAGTGGTAGTACTAAATGATTGTGCTATGTGTGCTTGTGTATCCAGATACACTACAGTCTGATATGCAATATTTAATGGAATTTGAACGTTACCTTTCTTTGCATATATTGGTAACTAAATGGCTGCTGGCAATTATTCTTCAAATAGTGCAGAATCTTTGTTTTGGAAAAGGTTTCTTATATAATCCAGTTGTTTCTCCAGCTTCTCAATGCTTCAGGATGAAAATAGAGCAGCACTCTGGCAGATATTATAAAACAGAAATACAAGCCAAATTTTTTTGATGTTCCTGTCACAGGGCTGGATAGGGTACAACAGTAGGAAAGAAACACTCAGAAGCAGTTCTGCCACTGTCTACTGACCTGAATACAAACAAATCAGGAACCATGCCAGTATTCGTATTTCTGCATTCTTTCCCTCCTCCCCCAGCCCTCAGTAAAACAAACCATATATAACAAAAAGAAGCAAACCCCAGAAAGTTATACAATTATAACGTGTTTTCTCCTCCTGTGGTATGTTTCTTTGAGCTTTAGACTAGCAGACAGCAGTGCAGCAGCAGAGTTTTGGCACACAGAATGTCTCTATTAGTTAGAGCAAACCATACGATATGAGCAACACAGTGTGCCAGAAATCCTTACAGTCAAACAGTAAAAAAATATCCAGAGAGAAAAAACCCACAAATATAAAGTAATAGGAGTGTCACTATCTTGGTTACTTTATCAAAGATGGAGGGAGGTAGAAGAAAAATGGAGGAAAAATATGTTTAAGAATCCCTCATTATCTTGTTCTGAAACAGAGTCAATTTAAATTTAATTTTTGTCTTTTTTTCTCCATTGTTAATTCTATTCCTTTCTATTTAGATAATGGATTATTAAGCTTTCATTAAAACACAATATTTATAACACAGATGGTAATGAAGATAACCATGAAAACATCCACTGAGTCTAAACCAAGTCAGTGATGACTTTCATATATTGTTGACAACTTGAAACAATAACTCCAAAAAACCCTCTCTAGTCCAGTAGATGATCTGGCCCATTTGTCTTAGTGTCTGGTTAATTCCTGATATGTCTGAGCTGAATGACCCAAGGGCACTTCCAAACAAACAGGTCTGGATGGACATGCCAGACATGTTTTCAACCCACTGCAAAGTGTGTCCAAGTCCCTTTCCTCTTGCCTTCCTCATGCTCTGCTCTCCACAAATTGGGACCCAGGTGTACAAGTCAGATGAGATCAGTGGTGTGCTCCAAGGAATGTGATTTCAATGACTCTGTGACAAGGCTGCAGAGAATGCACCTGTAGGACTTCTCAAAGACAGACTCTTAAACTCATCTGATGGCCCTTGTTCCCATGAGCAAAGGAGTTGAAATTTTAATATAACAGCTTTCATCTCTTCATGATAACTTTGCACAACACAGGGCAATATTTTTAGTATAATTTAGATTGTGGTTTTAAGTAGGTTGATTCAGCTTATTTACACAGGCAAAGGGGCTTAGTGCACATTATATAGTAATAGAAACAGTTACAGGCATAATTATGCTGATATACACCAACAAACAGTTGTTTTTGTAGAAAAAAATCATTCTTTTGTGTTGTGTACATTATTTCACTAACTAAGCAAGCTCCAGGAGCAACTTGAATCTCAGGGGCAATCCTTCCTCCCCTGTACTTCAACCCTTCTTAAGCCCTGGAATGCTCAAGAAAGGAATTATGAGGATAAGCCAGGCAAAAACTTAAACCAGGACAGCTGTTGCAGAATGATTTCAAGGGGCAAAGAACAGACTTCATCTCTCAAAAGATGGGGTTTTTTTTGGTGTTTTTGTGGGGATTGATCTAAGTTCTGTTTTATTTCTTGCAGATTATATAGAGAATATCCTGTCCCTGAAGTAACTGGCTGTGTGGTTCATTCCCTGCAGCCCAGAGTGTTCGGACATGACCCCAAATCTCAAACTTCTCTGTCTTTATTATTTTTCATCCCATTATCTTCCTACTAACATGATCCCCACTAAGAAATTGAAAATGACAAACCAGGAAAGAAAAACACCAGACAGAGAACAAAACAAAGCAAAACAAAAAGCTCCAAAGTCTCACAAGAAAACACAGCAGAGCTGATCTTGCTGGTTCTGTGCTTTCCTCGTTCCCTGAGGTTTTTTTTTTTTTTTAGCTGCCTTGTCTGGATTATAAATGTACCAGACCTTTTATTCTGCTGGCGCAGAGAACAGAATAGGTTTTGTTTAATTCCTAAGAAATTTGATAGTTAGGCTGATGAAATAGGAACATATAAAACTCCTTCCCTAATAATCCTCTGATAAAGAATATTACTCTGATTTGATAATCCCAACAATTTAGCCTTTTATGAATTTATCTTTATGCATAACTCGCTCCCCAAAATAAAAATATTACAGTTTTAGCTCCACATTTGCAAATATAGCCATTGAATGTTGTAATAAATAGCCAAACCTTTCCTTCCAAAACCTGCATGTAACCCAGAAGCCAAAAGTTCTGGCTTCTCCCTAACAGCTTCACAATGCAATGATGTGCTGTCAGTACAAATATCTAACTCCAGACAATCTGGGAATGGCATAAACTAAGCTTAACTTCACAGAAAGATGACAGCATGTGGAAAACTGTGTTGATTTAGCTGTTTATGTATTAGCTATCACATATATGTTAACACATACAAAAGCATATCTTTCTGTATTTATAAATAGACCAAAAAAGCATATGTAGAAGAAAGTTCTAAAGTTCAGATACATAGACTTATATATATATATATAAACATATGTGTACATATGCTTAATGAAGTTATACATATGTATAGATCCTCTGCACTGTTTTATATTTGATTTTATAAACTTACTGCTTAAACTTGCCATAAAGTTGGACTTTATTTTGCAAAGTAAGTTACTACCCTTGTTAAAAAGGTGATGCTCTCATACTACTGTAAGATGCTGAGTTGAGTTTGCAATAGCTGAGCTCAAAAAAAAACAGAAACACAACAAACACCCTGTAATAAAATATTATTTTGACCACCAACTATGTAGGAATAAATTGTGAACATGACCTCATCTCTTATATTTTAAAACTAATAAAAAAAAACAACATAAATATGATAGTGGCTCATAAAAAAATTGAAATCTTAAATTGGATTGGTGTACGCTGGTTTCTTATGGTGACTTGATTCCCTCAAGTAGTAGTGACCTCCTTGTTTAGCTGTTTGGTGTAACTTTGCACATAAAGAATGTTTGTCCTTAAGAAAGATAACAAAACTGTTTCCTCCAGTAGCAACTTATTTTTATATAAGCTTACATTATAAGCCAAATCTAATCTGACAGTGTCCCTGTAAACCTTCTCTGAAGTACTGAAATACAGATTATAGTTAGAATCCGGGGGGGGGTGAGGGATATGAAGAAGGTATTAGGATTTTCACTTTTCATCTTTGTTTTAGAATCACTCTTTTGACAAAGTCTGTGTGAACTCTCTTCAGATGCTTCAACATATTTGTCAGACCACTGCACAGCAATGCGGAGCATATTAATTCTTGGCACAAGTGTTTTGTCTCCAAGGAACGTCAGGGCACCTTCTGTCCTGTAATTAAACTGAACCTGCTCTTGGATCTGTTTATCCAGGCTTGTGCCATCTTCTGACTGACAATCCTGTGGTGATGTACTGCTGCAATGCATCATCTAAGTAGATGCTGTGATGAGGTGTGACCCCAGCAGGGGTGCAGGTTCGGTTTAATCCAGGCACCAAAGACAAGAGCACAGGACAGCTCCCATCTCACCAGCACTTTAGTGCTGCTGTCACCAGGGCACAGAGCAGGGGTGAGGAGGAGTTGGTGTAGCCACTCACAGTATAAAGATATGCACCTTTTTACATGTGAGGCTGTTTTTAAGGGCCACACAAGCAGGCTGGGCAGTTTAAATTTCTCAAGCAGACCTTTTTTGGAATAAGATTTGGAATAGGTGTTAATGCAGGTAAGAAGAGAGGAACTATGCACTTTTGTTAGAGATTAATCAGTTTTGGGAAAGGATAATGCCCATCCCCTTCAAAAGAAAGATTTTTTCCCCATACTTTGGCGGAAAAAAAAAAAAAAAGATTAAAAAAAAAAAAAAAAAAAAAAAAAAAAAAAAAAAGANNAAAAAAAAAAAAAAAAAAAGAAGAAAGAAAAGCTAAAGATTATCTTTTTTTTTGACATTCTGCCTCACCACATCCCTTCTCTCTTTCTCTCTATCTGAATCCACCACTGGATCCCCTGGATCCAGGGATCTCTCTCTAGTTCAAGAGCTGTGTCTTAAACTTTTTTCTGACATAGAGCATGATTGCTTTAATAGCCAATGATCTATTCAACACAATACATCTTAGAATTTAATTCAGCATTCATGAAATCAGATCTATTTGAGGAGCAGAATTTAAACACATTATTGGCTTCAGGCCTATACTTATGTCAATAAACCTTAATGAGACAAAGTTTAATGGCTTTCTTCTATCAGGGCAAAGGTAGTCTGTGTTGAGGGTTTACAGCTTTAAACCTAGACACCAACATTATTTTAAGATTTAAATATCCATTTAAAATAGGGCAGTATTTAAATAAGCTTTCAGAACCATGCATCCTATAATATATGTATATTAATGATTTAAATTATGCAACCAAAAACCCCTCAAATGTTTAAAAGGGCTGATGTAACACTCACATTGATCTATTGTGTCCAATCTTGAATGTAAAGTAAAAAATCCAAACCTGTTGAACTGATAATAGATTTTAAAACCATTCAGTTACATGCTTTTTACCTTCTTTCTCTTAATGGATTAACTACACTTTTTTCCCAAGTGAATTCAGTTGCTTGAGCTCAAGAAAACCTGTATTTATGTATAATAGGAAAAAGAATCTTAGCCTCTCAGAATATATTGAAATGAGAATTTTGCTAGTTTTCAATTTTATTTTTCCCTGAAAACTGAATACATTATTAAGACCTGGGGAGGGCAAATTAACTTTCTGATGCCAACTGTTTTTAAGGCCTGTTTTTTTTTTTTTTTTTAAATCTAATTTTCTCTTTACATTTTCATTCACCAGAAGAAATACCATATGCAAATAGGAAGTACTCTTAAGTTGTTTGGGACCTCTGTAACTTATGAAAAGATAGAAACTCTTTTTAAATACAAAACCTAACCTTAGCTATAACTTTGTTAATGGCATATTGATAGTAAAATTCAATGTCTTATTTATTAATCATAATTTTATTGTTATTGCATTCCATCCCTTACACAGATATTCACATTGTACCTCCTCAAACAGATCTAATGTGACAGCACGACTCCTGTCCCCCTCTCCTTTGCACTGATATTGCAGAGAAGCTTGGGACCCATGGAAAGGGCAGCCCTGGCCATGCTAATCAGAGACACAAGAACCACAGTATCTCTTTCTCCTTAACATTTGGTGCAGTGTTGTGGAGCCATACCAAAAACACAGCCCTGATGAAACAGTGCAGCACCTCTCCCCGGCACTTCTTGTTAAATTAAATGGGGCATGACATCTGGAGAGGTGGAGAGCTTTGCTTTATCCTTAAAGCACCAAAGGCTTTAAAAAAAAGTGACTTGTTTTGCCTAAAGTTGCAAGATGGATGTTATTTTTTCTGAAATGTACTAAAATAAAATCTCCAGCTGAGCTTCAATTTTAGTAAGCTGTCTGGCCTACTGTTATGCCCCTTATGCAACCAAGCTTAAGCACCTTAATGAACTTTAATGTTAACCCAAATACTTAATGAAAACAATACATATGGAAAAGCCAGGACCACAATAAAATCTTTCTGAACTAAGTAAATTTTTTCACTTTTTCCTACACACACTCTATATTGTTTACAGGCAAATTACAGGTATGTATAGGCTACAAGCAAATAGGGCCTTTCAACATTCTATATGTCTGCAACAACAATTGTTCACCTAGGAAAAACTCATTACTGGTAAACAATCTCATTTTAAGGTCTCTAAGGAGGTAAACTATCTAGAAACAGTATCTAGGTAATAGCTATCTATTTATCTGCTATACTGGAAACATGCTTGGGTTTTTTTTGGGGGGGGGTGTGGTGGGACAGGGGATTTGCCCAATGCACTTTTGATCTGAGCACCACAGCTAGGTTAATTAGGAGCTAGACACATTGCAAATTAAAATCTGGAGCTGTTTTGAACTTTCAGATTCCCATGGTCCAGGCAAGTTTGTCTATATAGTCTCTGTTTCCATTCCTCAAATGTCCTTTAGAGAAGGTTAAAGTTTTCCAGTTGACAATAGAGCATGTGGTTGGACAGTTTCCCTGTTCAGTGTTCTGAGATGAAATATTCTGCATATGAAGATTTTGTAAATTTCTTAGGTTTTAATTCTGATGACTTCTGCTTTCATTTTGCTGGAATTATTTTTTTCTGATCTGTGACCTTTACATATGTCCTGATTTTATAGTGTAACCAAACAAGGTAATGTTTTTTTTTAAGAGTTTTTGGAACTAAATGAGGCCAATATAGAATACACATAGTTAATAATTTCTGTTTTAATGCTCCATTGTTTCAATAATTTAATCAGAAATAATGGTGTATACCTAATTGTTATGCTACAGAGAGAAAATAGTTTAAAAATAAAGAGGCTCAAAGTTAAAATGTAATTAAACATACAAGAGAAAAATATCTTTCTGTGCAAGACAAGGAATCTACAAACAGAAGAAATATTACAAGCTATGGGTAGAGATTCCTCAGTCAATTTGATATCTGTTTAAGGCATTTTTTTAAAGCTTACAAATTAAGGTTATTTATTGCCATCATAGCCAGTGTGTATAGCTATGTATGATAAATAGAAATATCTATATACCTATACTTAACTACCTAAGAACCAAGCAAAAGCAAGGAAAATGATTACTCATAATACACCATTTCTCATGTCCTTTAATATTTTGTGAACACTGAATCATTTAATACTTTGTATTTTAACTCAGGATTCATTCCTGAGTTAAAGGTTCTTTGTAACAATCATCAGTATTTTATTTAAACCCACCCTGTAAGCTGTACTTGTAAAGGAACTTTTTTTCTTTAAGTGTATATACATACTGGAAAAGAAAAAAGAACTGATCTACATGCTGCAGGCAAGCTTGATGTAACTATAAATTGTAGCACGTCTGAAACCTAGCCCCAGCAAAGTGTATTCATACAGTCCTGTCTAAATATTATGCCAAATCCAAGGCTTCTCAAAATTACAAATTTTTTTTTTCCTTCAGTATTCCTTCTCTTTTTAAGGCTCAGTTTTTCCCCCTTCCACCTTTAAATGTCTGTGGGAAACAGAAAAATATGAACTTATCAAGTTTATGAAGGTCTTCATAATTAAGCAAATTATGAAGCAGGCACAAATAATTGTCACATACACATGAATAACACAAAGAGAAGTACAAAAGTATAGAGGAAATAAAATGAATCTTTATTTAACAGATTAAAAGGAGGACATTGCAGCTCTTGCTTTAGGAAATATGCTTAGTTCAACATGTCATTCATCAGAAAATTCATGAAGTTTTGGTGTTTGAAATACGCTAAGTGGTTAAGAAAAATCAGAGACTGATTGATTTCTAAAGTGTATTTTCCAGGTAGGTCAGGGATCAGAATGGAACAGCCTTCCTTCAGAATTGCAGAGACAACAGGAAAGCTTATCACCCTGTCTCCTTCTACATGGGGTGCCTCTTTCAAGTAAGATAAAGCTAATCAAAGCCTCAAGCATTTGTGGCAGGAGACAGCGAATTAAACATACAAAAACCACTAGGTGGTCTTGTCTTTGTAAGCAGAAATGATTTGATGTGCGCCTTTATATTTTAATTGAAATAAAATGCAGAGATACTGCATGCAGCAAAGAAAAAGATTGCTGTAATGAATGAATCAAATTGTATGTGGTCTTAGATGTGTGCTAAAATTTATAAATATTAGATGGAGGATTTTTCACCTTTACTTCTCCCTGTCGTGGCTGTTTAAAATGAGGCTATTTCAGTATCGATAAATAAATGTGTTCCCCGAGGCGTAAGCAATTCTCATTCACCTCCACTACACTGTCTGCTATCACAATGGATTGACTGACCACACAATTCTGATTTTGAAATCTGGGCTTCAAGAAGTGATATTAACCTGCTTTGAGTTGTCATAGAAATTGCATGTCTAAAAGAGATAAGTAGGTTTCAGATTCCTAAATAGTGCTGCAACAGGAGCACTTCAGAAACTATAATGGAGCTATAGGACTCAGTATTCACAATTGTTGAATTGGAATGATCACATCATTTATGAAAACACATACCTAGATGTCCTTGACCATTTATGACAGCAGTAATGAGAGCAAACACAGCCAACCTCAATTTAAACATGAATAAATATGAACCTTTCTGACATCAACTGTCCTTCCTTTGACAGTTTCACTATATACTAACTAAAGAAAACACACCACTATTCCAGAACAGATTTTATCTTAAAAAAACAATCGAGCTCTTTACTGTCAGCACAGAAGAGCTAAAGATGCTAGAAAATAATAAAACACTTTTATTTCTTCCTGCATTTCAGCAATTGGAAATAGTATTGAATCTGGCTGGCGTGGCAGGGCTTGCAATCATACTGTTGATGAATATTGCTATTGTGTTACATACTTACCCGCAGCAACCGTATATTTAATATAGACTAAGATTTGTGCTGGCATGTGCATAATCAGTCAAATTTGTATTGCATATATAGACATCACAGAGGAAGAAGAGACACCAGAGCCCAGTTCAGCACACCTGGAGTCTGGACTCTTGTCTGTGAGGGTCTGCCTTTCTCCATTGTCTCTAAACAGCTCATTTAGGGGACTAACCTCTTTGCACAGGCATCTACATCTATAGGTAAATGGTTTGAATGTGTTCTCTTTCACTACAAACTGGGTAAAAAGAACTGGGTTTACACACCTCTTTTTATCTGTGTTTCCTGGGTCATTTGGATAGCTTGTCCAATTTCACATGGCATACTACATCAATCTGTATTAATTAGAGGTAAGCTCCCTGGTCTTGTTTGAATATTCACTGACAATAAATTTTAGGGAGAAATATGCCATTTCAGGTTACTATTTCCTACTTCTGAAGTTCTCTCTTACATTAATGGCTTCAGCATTACATTAACATTGTGTTATCTGTGACAGCATCAAACTCTAAAGTTGTTGATGAGGAAATGTGTCACTCAAATCAAACTTCCCCTTCTCTGTTGTTGCACCCTGAACTTACAGAGTATGCACCCAGCTCCCTAAGACCTTTACAGCCTCCCTGAGTAAGGTTGTTCTTCAGAGGCACAGCCCCCTGGAAAATAACCCCACATTTTGACTCATTTTTCTCTTTCTTTTTCTCCAACCTGTGTTCAGCATCCCATAGGCAGAGTGAATCTGTTCCACTACAAGATTCTAATTTGAGAGAGGAAGAGTTGTAGCCCCAAAGCTCTCTTTCCTCCAGCTCACATTTAGGTTTTTCTGAAGCAGTAGACTTAAGTAACCATTAACAGGAGTCTGCTGTCCTTCCCTGTGGTCATGCTTGTGGGTAGTTTTCATGCCTGCTGATGACAGGGAGTCTATAAATCTTCAGTTTCTTTTAAACATCATGTTCCAGTGGAAGTTGCATCAGGCGAGGCTTTGGATATCAATGACAGCTATTAATTTTCCATCACAGCACTATGCTCACTTTCACCTTCCACAGGTTCAACCAGCTGTCACTTCCTCCCCACTATGCCATTAGTTCAAGTAACTCTAAATCCTAGTTCTAACAGTGGAAACACAAACAGGCCAGTGATACATACTAGTTCTGCTCTCTAAAGAGCTCTGCTCTGTGGTTTGCACTGTTAGGTGGTTGTGTGATAACACACACAGTTCTCTTGTTTGTTCTCTTGTTTCCATTTTTAGCATCCAATATTGGAGTTTAGATTTCTGGATTATGGAGTTATTTTTTGTCTTTTTCCTATAATGAAACTGAACTAATTCCCATATTTTTGAATGGATATTTTCCTTTATATGCTCTTCTAAGTTTCTTAAAGGCTTGCCAAACTTTAAAGCTGAGTGTTTTTTTCCCTGTGTTTTGGGGTCTTTTTTTGGTCTTTTTTTTTTCCTTTTCTTCTGGCAAGGCAAGCAATACTTTGCAATCAGCTTAGCATATAATACATTTGCTTCTGAAATAATTGATGTATATCAACTTTATACATAAAACATGACAAAAGCCCATCAGCTATATTTTGCAGTCGGGAGATTAAAAATAAAAAAATATTGTTAAAAAGTTGATTGGCAAAAATGTCCTAGTTATTCAACTAGTTTGCATCAGTGTCTTTTCAATGACAACTAAGCTCTTTAAAAAGTCTTATTCTGTTTGATAAAAAGTCTTTTTAAAGAGAAGCTTGAATTTATACTTCCAAATTCTGTTTTTGAAGACTTTTAAAATGTTTGCTCATTTGAAACATTGCATCTAATCTAGTAAGACACATAAGCTAAGCAAACAACCTCTAAAATATGTACATCAGCAAATCAAACTACCATCTTAGCACTGACATTAAAAATATTTTTTTTACTAAATTCATGAAATAAAGATTGTAAAGTGTAGATGACTTTTGAATGTGCATGTGTGTGTATATTCAATCCCACTGTGATTTACAAATGATGAGCAGTACTACACAATTTAACCTTTCAGAATTATTGAGCAAAAACATTTAGGAACATCCTAATCAGTATGAATAGGCATAGTACAATCAATTTCTTAGTTATAGAATTAGTATCAATATGGCAACATCTATAGAAACTAAAAACATGCTGTTCTACAGACCTGTGCTTGTCTTGCACCCAGCTGGTAAATTGCATCCTTTTGCTTGTGCTTAAACTAATTGAACAAGAAATAATATAAACATATTGCAGAAACCTATCACCTTTGTGATATACAAGTAATATCTAATGTCTTCTCTGAATCCTAAAGAACTCATTATTCATATGTGCACCTAGAGGTTAACTAAAAGTGAATATAAAAGTTGAATCTTACAGGAAGTCTTAGAAATGCACACATTCTTGGAATGATACATTTGAGGTAAGAGAGCTAAACAAGAACTAGAATTAGCTGGAATACAGTGTAAGTCATTCTTTGCTTAAGAACTAATAACAGAACTGTCTGTGAAACCAAAGTGACTATCTGAAGATAGTAGAATAGTGATAAACAAATTCATCGAACATATCTTTCAGTTATTGTTCCTGAATGTTTAAAATATGTTTAGAGATTTAAAAGGGATCACAGAAACATAGAACTCAACCATATGACTAAGGGTACTAATTAGATGCTCCTTGAACTCTGGCAGGCTTGCTGCCATATTCACATTTCCAGGGAGTCTTTTCCAGTGGTCAACCATCCTCTCAACCTTTTCTTAATGACGAGCCTGAACTTCCCTTCATTCCATTTCCCCATGTCCTCCTCTTGGTCACCAGAGGGAGGAAACCAGCCCCTCCACCTCCTCTGTTCTCCTTGAGGAAGCTGCTGACTTCGATGTAGGCACCTTGCAGCCTTCTCTTCTCCAAACTGAACAAACCAAGAAACCTCAGCTATTCTCTTGCCTTCAAGACCTTTCGCCCTCCTCTGGACACACTTTATTAGCCCGATGCGCTTCCTAAGGAACCTCTGTGTGTCCAAAACTCCACCCAATACAGCAGTGAGGCTGCAGCCGTGCAGTGCAGAGCGGGACAATCCCCACCCTCCACCGGCTGCTATTCCATGCCTCCTGCATCACGGTGTTAGTGCTCAGAAACACATAATCATGGAATGGGATTATATGCAAGTGCTTTATTGAAGAGCTCTGGGAATCAGGGGTATAGACCCAAATCTGACTCTGACATGGATTCGAGATGGAGATGTTTTTATACCCTTTTTGTTATATAACTACATATTAATTATTAAACCTACACTGTTCCATTGTATACACTGATTTTACCCAAGCATGAATTCTTGGAATTACATCAGGCCCCCAAGCATCATTTCTCATGATTCTTGTTATGGTTAAACAATAATCATATTCAATTACCAAACAATCATCACATTTAACAATCACATCCTTTATCATATAATGATTACGCAGGTGCAATTTCACATGATCCAGTAAAGACAAAGCCCAACATTTGTTCCCAGGGCCTACCCAGCCCTGGCTCTCTTTCCCAGGGCCTACCAGGCCCAACCTCTCATTCTACCCGCACCAAATCTATTGTATACAGTTCCCGACATTTTAACCTTATGCTATCAACAGGGCATTGCTCCATGGCCCTTTTGGTTGCCAGGGAACACTGTTGATGGATGTTAAACCTCCTATCAACCCAAATCCCCCAGATCTCTTTCCATGGTGCTGCACTCCAATTTCTCATTCCCCAGCTTACATGTATAACCAGGGTTATCCTGTCCCAGGTGCATCATCTGGCCCTTGCTCTTGTTGAAACAAAATTTTTATGAATGGTAATTTCCAAATAACATGATCAGCTCAGACCAGACAGTGAATTTATCTTGACTAAGTTTTGAGGCAAGAAATTTCAAGAAAATAATCTCAGAAGAGACATTTCCAGCTCCGTACTGAGTAATAGAGCAACCTTATATACTCAACAGTTTGATGAACTATTCAAATAGACTAGCAATAAGATTAGTTTATTGGTTTATGATGACCAGTAAGATTTGATTAGAGTTGTGACTTGAAACGTGATTTCTCTGTTCACTGTTCACCCTTAGGTTTGCTCACTCTTTTGCTGCAGTATACTCAAATCATTTAGCAATAATAAATATTCAAAAAGTCCAATCCAACAGACTCATTTTAGGCAACTGCTACAGCATGAATCAAACAGTACCTTCAGAGTTTTTTAACAAGGATTCTAAAAAAAAGCCAATACATGCAGTTTAGATATTTGCATTACAGAAGTTTCTAGTAGTTGTGATGAAACCCTGTTTTTTGGCTTCTGTTCATATACTTGGGGAATACCAAAAATTAATTTGGGTTTGTATCAAATGTACAGCCAATTTGGGATGGCAGCAGAAAAGGAAATACCAGGAATAAATGGAATATTTTACAATATTGAAATTACATTTTTACTTTACTGGTACTTATACTTAGTTTTGATTTTTTTTTTAATGAGAATCACCAGAAGATAGGGGGAAATATAAAAAGATCTGTGATCCTATAGATTCTCATAGCTAATAGTCACCACACATTCATTAAAGACACCAAATCCACTTATTAGGTAAAGGTGCAATTCAAGCATATTCCCATTTCTCTTAATCAGTACTTCCTATGAGAGATTATTATTATTATTATTATTATTATTATTATTATTATTATTATTGCTGTTGTTGTTGTTGCAATCATTAGGTCATACAATACAATTGTATACAATTTCTGCAGTAAAATACAATACAAAGGGAAGAAGGGAGGAAAGAGTATCCAAGTAATTTTTTTTTCCTTCTCCAGTCTCTTTTTCACATTAATCGGTATTAACCCCTGAGAGGGGGATGTTTATATCTGTCACTTCACCATGCTGCTACATAACTAATTAATACTAATGGTGGAGCTCTGAACTCATCAGTCTAAGCTATTAAAATTAAAACATCATGAGCTATCACACCCTGAAAAGGGATTAAAATACATTTATTATAAATGAGAAAGCCAGAGCTGATCCTCCCTTTCTGATTCCTAAGGAAGAGGGCAGTGTTGTATTTAATTTATCACAAGAAATAAGACTTTCTATCTGTACTCTAATCTATGACTGGATCTCCTCTTTCAGCAGCCTGAAGTCCAAAGGAAATGGTAGAATATCTTTTATTAAAATACAGTTATTATCACAGTTCTAATAATTCTGAGATCTCAAAAACCAGAAGAAAATTTGTGATCTGTAGAGTTACACTGATGCAGAGTCAATAGAAGCACAGTGAGAACACCCTAAGGGAGGACAGTTTTTGATGCTCTTCTTAAAGAAAGCGTCTGGGTTTTGTAATGTAGCAAAAGCCACACTGAATTAGGGAAGAACTGTTGCTAAAAGTAATCATTTAACTGCTGTTTTCGAGGAGGAAATTAACTCTTTGGATCTCTTATTAAGTCAAATGTAGAGAATCTGACAAATGTAGCATGAGTGAGATGCCTCCTGTCCAATGTGTCCCTTCATCCACCTTACCAATGGACTCAAAATTTAAACCCCAGTGATATCAGTTGCAGTCTTCTTTATTTTAGCCTTTGCAAATATAGAGTTATGACTACGTTCAAAAGCAGGGCAAGCACAGAATATGCATGTTTTGAAAACCCTGAAACTTTCACAGTGGGAAATAAACAGCCAGGGATCTGAGTGGGAACACTGGGGAGCCAGGACGTGCTCATGACAGGATATTTCTGCCCTATGAAAAATTTCAGGTAATTAATTCAGGTCATGCAACACGGTGCCAGCTGAAAGCTGGGTATATTCACACTGCTGTACTCTGAGAATTGCTATTTATTTGATAAATGTCCACAAGGTCCACAGAAATCAAATGACATTCATAAATCTAAACAGGAGGTGATAAAAACAGAAAGCTCAGCTTTTAATAAGCAGGGACTTACATCTGGTAGTTCTTCCGGTGACATTACAGGTGTTTGTAGCAGAAGCACTTATGGAAGCACAATCTTACTCTCCTCAGGATTTCTTCCCAGAGGATACCTCTATTGATTCAGAACAATGCAGACCAGCAGAAATTCACACCAAATAATTTACCAAAAATGTAACTCTTTGACAGCACTGAAAATGCAGTAGCAAAATGAGTGGGGAAAAAAAAAGTGCAGGTAGACCTGGACATTATACTCTGTAAGCGCTGTGGCTTTGCTCAGTCTGCTGCAACTATGTTCTTGTATGGTCCCATTTCATTGAAATGCAAGCCACATATTCAAGTTGCATGGCCAGAGGGACCTATAGAGGGCTCAGGTGCTGATTTATAGAAGTCTCGGTTGCAACTTAAAATAGTGGTCACATTCTGATGTAGCAGCAAGCATGATGAAAATTGATGATAGGAAAGAACTTGTAACAAAAGGATACTTGGGGGTAAGGTGTCCCTTTCATTTTGTCTTCACAAAAAACTCAAACAGGCATGGATCAGAAAAACTAGAGAATATATATAAGAAAAAAGAAATGTAACTTTTAAAAGAAAACTGGAAAACAATCTTATTCATATAGCTTTAATCCTTGGTACAAAATTTTATTGATTGTGGCTTATTTTAGATCCATTTCTTGTGTTAAAATAAGAATAAGTCTTAACACCACTTTTCAAACTAAATCTGATAACTATCACAATAGAAATAGAAAACTTTTTCAAATCAATCTTTTTGAGTCTCTTTATTAAAAGTGACTATTCTGAATAATAAAAACATACTTTGTGTGATATTGAAGCTATTCACAGAAATGAAAATGAAAAGGAAAAACCTGAATATTGATATATTCTACATTTTTTACAGTCTTTCAAATGACAAGTGGTAAATTAGATTACTTTTACTTATAGACATCAAAGAACACAATGTCTCAGAAAATCTCTGGGAAATGGCATTACAAGCACTACCTACTCTGCACAATCCCACTTGAAGAGCAAGATACAAAATTATGTCACTGCACTGTGAAAGATCTAAGCAACCATAAAACAGGTTCAGAACATACTTGTGGAAGTTTTCCATCACAAGTATTTAATTAATTGTCTCCATCAAACCCTGATAAGAGACCTTTCCCATTAGCAGAGCCTAACCCTGTCTCTGAGAAAAGAGACTGATTCATTTCTGATTTTCACCAGAGCATCTCAAAGAAAGCTCTGACCAGGACCAAACTTAGGCACAAACATTTCATTGTTTAAGTTAGACTGACAATCCCCTCAAGTTAGTTAGCAAGTAATTGTGCTCTCTAGTGCTGGCCAGAAATAGGAGAGAGCCTGGTTCTGAAAAAAGGGTATAGATATAAAAATACTTTTATTTTGCTTAGATGTTCTGAAAGCATTGTTCAGAATTTATTACACTTAAAATGTTACTACTATGATGAAATATTACAATATCATCCATTATCCTAAATTATATATCTTCCAAGACAACTCTGTATACATACAATGATACGTCCAAAGTCTACATTTGCATGTACTGCCATATGTATTTCAATAACACTGTGCCCTTCAAATGAGCAAGTAAAATATTTATATCACTACACTGCATTTTTTCCTAAATTATTTAAATTTATAACACAAGTGAGAAAAAAAAAATACAAAACTAACAACCTGGTGTAATTAACAATTTAACAATGTCTATATTTGGCATTCTTGGCTGAAGTGTATAGTTTACACATCACAGTGAATTTTGTTTGTGACACATGGGAGCTTTCCATCCTATTTCTATCGTATTTGATTAGTCCTACTCTTTAGCCTTAATTCATCAAATATTGGGGCAATTAGCAGTTTTTCTCTGTAAGGTCTTATTCAGAGTTGTTTGAAGTCAAGGGAATGATGTCAATTGAGTTTGGACCAGTCCCTCATATAGGGCCCCTTCTTAAGGCACACAGAGGAAGGAGATAAGAAAATTACATGGTGTAATTGCAAACATTATGATTAGTACAAATACTGTAAACATTGCTGACTTTAAGCACCTAAATTGTTTATAGAACAAACAAAAAAAGGAATTTATGAGGGAGGTATATCTGAACTTCAATCCCATTCTGGAGCTCAGTGATGACTGGTGCAGCCTGATGTTCCACAGCCAGAATATGAGCCCTCCTGTTTGAAGTTGTGTTTTCCTCATATGCTAACTAGACAAGGTATTTCCTGCTGAATTAACTTCCTGTAAGCTAGATCAAAAACTGTCAGGAGTCCTGGGAAGGCAATTCAAATGTCTGTCTCCATAAAGAAAATAATGTCTCTGAAGTTTCCTAAGAACTCTTCAGTTTGTTTAATCTTGTCAACCATGCTTCCTCTTTAGTCAGTGAGGAGATAAATCCCAATCACAATGTGGAAGATGGCAATTAAGTGTTCCTCTCTACTTGATGGAGAAAAACTTCATTCCAAAGCCAGAGGAGAGATTTGAAATAATCAAGGTGTCTCTTGAGATTCTGATAATTTTCTTTTGGCTCCAGAGAGATTCCAAAGTACTGAGGTGGAAAACTAAAACCTTCTTTGTTAACTTAGAGTATATTGTTCTGATACAAAATATGCCCAGAAGCAAAATGTCCATATCCTAGAATTTTGATTTTTTAAAATATGGTTTCTGCATTTGTACAATCACTAGCCATAGTCTGACCTAGCTATCTCCATAACAAAACCAGGACCAAAACACTGTTTCACTGAGGTTAATGTACCTGGGTACTTAGGTCAAGTTCATAGGCTCTTGCTGAGTAATCAAAC
This sequence comes from Cisticola juncidis, assembly GCA_013400215.1. Taxonomy (NCBI): domain Eukaryota; kingdom Metazoa; phylum Chordata; class Aves; order Passeriformes; family Cisticolidae; genus Cisticola; species Cisticola juncidis. The sequence goes on from VXBR01005242.1 coordinate 205,117, forward strand.
ATAGACTGCAGTCCTCATGGCTTAAGTTAAATGTGGGACAGTAAATGCTGTTGATAAGTGAAGATCTGATGATCAAATTTTCTCCCTTGCACTCCTTCTTTCAACTATGTTTCCTCAGCGTATGCCATTTCTAGGCACTCTAAACAGTGACATGAACCCTCAAAAAAATAGGAAAAAAATGAAATGAAAAATCAGATTCAGTATATAAAAAAATATTCAAGGTATGGATGTTTTTATATGGATTTATTGTCTTTCTTTCTGAATTTTGTGGCATTAGTATGCAAAACATGATATTATCACAAAAGGATTTGGCAGGGCTGGATGACAGCCATCTGAACATGAGCCAGCATATGCCCAGCTAAGCAGCTTTTAGAACCATTGGAAAATGACCTCCTCTCTGCTGTGTGATTTACTCTTAGCTTTCACTTCTCTCTCCATTTCTTTGGGCAGCCAAATTTTGCTACCAGCTTGGTCAGGTCACTGAAATGCTAACATAAACTTTGCAAGTTCTGCGTCCTTTACTTCTATGACTACTATGCACAAAAACTTCAATTTGTAATTACCACAGAGCAAATCTCATTCACCTAGCCAGGTTAGATATGTGAGAAGACCAACAAAGACTCTTCATTCTGATCAGGTAAGTTCTGAGGTGGCTTTCCAATAAATCTTTTCTTACCATTTGTTTTAAGGTACTGATTTTGTGTATATGCATGTGTGAGTAGCAGTTTAATATTTAAATGAATGATAATATTGTATACAAATTAATGATCATTTAATCTAAATTTTATTTTTTCAACTAAATTATATTAAAATATCTCGATCTCTGACTAAGCTCCACTGGATCTGTCATGGTCCATTATGCTCCAAAGTAGCCGTTAGGGTCTATTATGTCAATTATAATACACATCTACGACAGATTGGGTTTTTTTGGTTTCTTCTTTTTTTAATATTAACATTAAAATAAAGCCAAGAAGGGTCTGGATCACTCATGGTATTCAAATGCAGCAGAGATTGTTCATTTGGAGGCTACTCATGGAAATCTAACTTGGGTCAGAGGTAGCTGAAACATTTTCTTCAGTGATACTCAAAGAAGAGGCTTACTGTCAAAAAATCAGGTCTGAGGCACAGAAGTTCATGGAAATTCTGAAAATTCTTTCAATGATTACAGAATTAGGTTTCAATATTTCCTACTGCAGCTGGACAAATACTTCTAAGATTGAAACTGATTTGTTGTCTTCACCAGATGAGTGCAAACATAGTCACAGATCCAGTGAACTTCTCAAGCATTCTGGTGAAATTTCACAATCCTCACCATGTTTCTTTTAGTTGCTATATTACTTTGTATCATGTTTTCCTTACATTAAAAAAAAAAAAAAAAAAAAAA